>JACXGI010008600.1:11060-32559 GCA_016801175.1 Esox masquinongy | reverse complement strand
GAGACCACGACACACCCCATGACCACGGCTGGAGACATACCACGACACATTGTATGACCACGGCTGGACACAGACCACGACACACCGTATGACCACGGCTGCTACACACCAGCCTTACAGATTAGGAGTGAGGAGTGTGTGAGTGGAGTGTGTGAGTTCACCTCCTGCAGTTCTCCGCTCAATCTTCGAAGGACAAACTCCTGAATGGACTCCACCGTACCCAGAACCAACGTTTCCATGGAGACTGTCACGCTGTCAACTGTTTAAGACAGAAGACACAAATCTTGTTTGAAACTGTGTCGTCCCTTTTGCACGGTTTCCGGTTCTATAAAGCGATACGGAGCTTCTCTATGAATCAACCTGAAGCCATAATGGAACAGGGCAAAGTTTAGTACGTCAGAACAGAGTACAGTGGAGTATGGGACAGTGCAGTAAAGCAGAGTACAGTAGTTCAATAGAAACAGTAGTGTAACAAAGCATAGTAGTCAAGCAGAGCAGTTACCCTGCTCTCTCTCTGGCAGCAGTCCTGGAGCCCCGGTGTGGCTGCAGTGTGTGAGCTGCACCAGTCTCAGCAGCAGCTGCAGGCTCTTGTCAGTCTTGCGCAGTGGCAGGTAAACATTTGTACTGAGCCTGCTAATTGTGTCCAGTAGGGGGCGCAGGAGAGACTCCAACCCGGCACTGCCATCGGCGGTCTTCTGTCCTGACTTCCTCGCCTCCATGTCCACACACAGCAGGGTGGCCCTGGCTAGCGGCTCAGCCTCCCCGGGGTCAGGTAAACCGTCCGGCTGGGCTGGAGGACGCCACAACACAAGCTGAGGATCAACAACATCTACCACACAGAATTGTACCATTACGTGAGAGGTCGGGGGTGAGAGGTCAGGGAGTGATATAAGTCTCGTTCCATGTGGACAGTTCTTATCCTGTCTTCGATAGTGTGTTTTGCGTAATCCCGATTTCACTGTTCTGACTCCTGGTGTAGTCTTGACTCACCTGCGCCAGCTGGGACTCGGAGGAAGGCTTCCATTTGGCGTTGGACGTAGCCTCTCACAGTCTCTCCTTCTGGGACGGTGCTGGTACCATCACCAGCTTCTCTGACTCTGGGCCGGAAGCTGCCTTCGTTGTCAGACAACCAGTCACACAGCTAGTGGAAGATGATAAATACACAAGGGACAAAATATATACATTAACAAATATTAGCAGGGCTTAAAAAATGTAGAGTCATCCCATACTCCAACCCCACCCCTGACACAGTACCTGATTCCAAAGGGATGTCCCCCTACCAAGAGACTCGTCCGCCCTGAAGTGGACCAGAAAACCAAACACATCGTCCAGGGTCACAGAGGTCTGCAGAAGATGGCCCAAATACAAATCAACAAAACAGTACCCAAAACAAAGCCGGCGTTTTCATTCACATGCTGACACACTCCCGTCCGCGACAAAATGTCATTATTGCACCGAAAAAGGCCCAGCCTCGGAAACGTTCCGCAGTCTTACCACATCTGTCAGGGAGAGGGCACTGTTGAGCAGGAAACACTGGGCAGCCCCTCTCAGCAGCACCTGGTGGGTGATCATAGTGCAGCGAAGTACCTCCCTTTGACAGAACACAGAAACATTTGGGTCAGTTTCCCTGACAGAGACTAGACTTAGCCATGTCTCAAGCGTCCTGAATTCTAGGAGTGAAACTGCACCGGTGATGCTGCTTCACCCCTAGAATTCACACCTGGTTGTAGTCTGAAAAATGTGTGCTTCACAGGAGAGGTTGTCAACCCCCTCCTCAGAGACCCGAGCCGCTACATACATTTGATCTATTCCAAAGCAAGAACATCAGACTGGACTAGACAGCTAACCATCAAGCACTTACTTAGTGATGACATCAAGAGTGCCTGTGCAGGGCTACAACAAAACGGCGAAACGTCAGGGGAAAATGTCCCAGAGGAAAAGGCTAAACACCTCGGCTTCGTAGTGAACAGGGTACCATTCCAGATGAGACCCATTTCCACTGGCAGGGTACCTGAGTGCATGCAGACCGTCAGGGCCCAGGAGGGGGCGGGGAGGGAGGCAGGACAGGGCCTGAGACAGGAAAAGGATGGGGACGGCACACCAGTGTTGAGACCCTAACCTCCGGACCAGCTGCAGCAACACGGGACCTGGGGGGGTCCGAATCCATTGTAAAAGGTTTTTGTTTCCAAAATGAACATAACAGAGAGAATATGAGGTTGATCGGGGGGCCAGTACCTCTGCTCTCCTGAGGAAGGCTGTCGAAGAAAGCGACCATGAAGCCCTGCAGCTTGACCGCCAGCTCAGGACACTCTCCAACACTCTGGCCTGCAGTTCTGGACAGATAACAGCACTGTGAGACACTACAACAAACCGTATAAACCTGTGAGTTTTGTTGTCATGGTATAGATATGATATCTACCTTTAATTTTTTTTTTTTTACCAGGCAAGTAAGACTGAGAACACATACTCAGCAATAGAAACAACCAGGGCTCTGTTTAGGGTTACCCTGATTATAGACAGAACAACTGAGGTAAGACGCGCTAACCGCTAGGCTGCGCGCAAACCGCTAGGCTGCGCACTAACCGCTAGACTACCCCGCCACCACCAATGACTGAGTAATGAGCCACTGACCTGTGAAAGAGGGAGCTTTCAGACATCACATCCATGAATGGGCCCACTATGAACTGAGGAACAAGGGAACAACAGAGAACAGCTGCATTTATTATACATATAGGTGTTAAGTACTCCTCCCTGGTGGATAGATTCCCTGGGTAAAAGAATTGGTCAAGACACTTATAGAGTTATGTGATTTTAAGCCGCAGCAAAGACTTCACTTTCCCGACTGACCGAAATGAAGAGCGTGTGACAGACTTGTCGTGGACAAAGTACTTGAGGTCATTCTAATATTAACTACTTTTTTCGCCGAGAGACAACGGAGCGAGCCTCCCAGGTACCTGTGAGAAGGCCTGAGCGACGGATGGGCGCCGCAGTGCCTGGAGCTCCAGCAGGTGATACACTCCCTCCCTCATCACAGACTTGTTCTCGCTGTGGAACATTCGCTGGTACACACACAGCAGCCATGACGGGTGGAACAGACTAACACCTGAGAGAAGACACGCAGAGCATTGGAGGGAAGGTACTGGGCTATTTGGGTTAACACTATAGTTGACACACACACACACACACACACACACACACACACACACACACACACACACACACACACACCTACCCTGACTATCATTCGCTGCCGTTTGGACCAACGTATCGATTCTGTTGAGCACCGGTCGGACCACGTGAATCTGGATAGAAACATAGAGGATATTCATGATGTCATAAAAAATGTTTTTTTTACGTTTTATGACCGAGGTTTATTTGTACTTTTAGGCTTGCTCCTCACCTGGTTCTCCTCTAAGGTCTCCATGACCAAGGCATAGTCCTCCCAAAACTCTCTGAGCAGCTTGCTTTGGTCTGGGACCCATCTGAACATAATCTCTTCCTCGCCTACAAGGAAACCACAAAGCCACAATCAACCAACACAGTTGTAGACTGCATAACTTTAGAACATCAACCTTTTCTCACACATTCACTGGTCTGGAAGAGTTGACTGTGTGTGTCAATGGTGAATTTATACAAGGCAACATTTGGTTAAATAGAACATAACCCAATACTGTCTGTCTGTCTCATCCGCATCTTACCTCCTTCACCCGACGTTGAATCGCTTTGATATTCAGCCGCCTCCTCCTCTGACAGAGCGACACACCTTTTCAACAGGTACAAAGCCCGTTTCCTGGACACGTTGTCTTTGTGTGTCAGTCCATCTTGTAGGACCATCCAGAACTGCAGAGAACCACGCGGGTCTGATCCGGTGTAGTTAAGACTCTGACCCGGTTTGCCCGGAGGGAAGAGATAGTCCGAAAGAGCTGTAAAGCACAGCAGGAGGCGTTCTGTTACCAGAGGTGAGTTCGAGGTTGACCTGTCACTCTCGTGCCAGTTACACAGATCCTCTAATATGAATTGGACTGTACTGGCCACCTTCCTCTCGCTGTAACAGTTGAGAAGAGTGAATAGAAGCCTTACGGTGATTTTGGAGACCAGAGTGTCCGATAAAGTCTTTATACAGGACAACGCGGATGTGAGGATCGACACGGTCAAGTCTTCGTCGGATGCGAGTGCAGGGAGGAGGACAGACATGGCCTCAATAGCCACGTCGATGTCCAGCCGTCTATCGGCCTTACTGGGAAGTTCCCCCGTCTCCTCGTCCGGTAGCCGGAAAGATGGAAGGACAGTGCGGGCGACTAGCACCGAAACAGTCGTGTCATCCAACGTGGTGATGCAGACACCGAGAAGCCTGCACACAGCGTTAGTCATTTCACCTCTACCATTACTTTTGAAGTCGTCGTTTGAGACTTTCGAGAGAAGTGGTAAACACTGTGTCCAAATAATAGACTCAAGTCTTTGTGCAAATGTGTCTTTTTTTGCAGTTGAGAAGGAAACTTTGCCGCCATCGTCAAAAGTGTCAGAATGTGGTAGTTTACCAATTCCTTCAATGAACGTTGTCAGTGCCTCAACTCTTTCTCTGTCCGGGCACGAGTCGCTTGGCCAACATAACGTGTTGAATAAAGTATCGGGATCTGAGCAATTCGATAAAAGGGCATTGATTAAAATAGAAGACATTTCACAAGCCTACTTCTGTGTACATGAAGACTCACAGTCGACCACGCGTCTAGAGTAGTGTAGCAGTCTGCCAGCAGCACAAACGATGATGGCAATGCGTATGGTAATGAGGTAATCTTCCAAATAAAAGCCGCAATTTCGATGTATTGCAATGTGTGTAATTCTAAATATAGTGAATTGTAAACAAAGGCCATTTTTTTTATTTTTTATAAGCAAATGCAAAGAGTAAATAATTGGGGTAAACTAAATACATTAAGAACAATATTAAAACGGTCAATGTACAGACCGGTTTGTTGTATTCTTTTGTTAATAGTGAGAACTATTCTGTGAGGTGGTGAATGGCATTCGCGAAATGCTCATTAGAATCAAGTCTTTTTCGCTATTTCAAGTACGTCACCTGTACTTACGGCCTTGAAGAAAAAAGTTTTCTTTCTCTACCTGGGAAGAAACTGTCTTGTAACAACTTAAGTTGATAGCGAGGAACAAATTGAAACCACCGGATGTTAAGTGCGTGTCCATGATTATACACATGCCTTTGTTACAATACGTGAGTTTGCCGAGCTTTTATGGGTTTCAATATAATTAACTTTTCTGTCGGGCTATCTGACTTTTCATGACTTTTCACTATTTTTCTCTTGTAAATAAATATTTCTTTAAGTTGTTTCCCTTATGAGTTATTTTCTTGATTGTGCTGCCAAACATGTCATCTGCAGTGCCTCAGGAGATTTGACTATATAAACATTCTACACACCCTACTGAGCATTTTTTAAGTGATTTTTACCACTTCACATTAAATAGCTTTTTCCACTATAAGCCAATGTGTTATGAATACACAGTGATTTGCGTCGTGGCTTATGGAATGTGACTCACAAGCACTCTGTATTACTTGTTGCTGAGTAAAAGATACCAATTTAAGTCTCTTTAGTTTTTAAGATATAAAATACACACACATTAAGAAAAGAAATCACAGTGAACAATAAAGGTAATTTATCAGACATTTATATTGCCTTATGGACTCCAAAGCCGGTGGAGTCTCTAGGACTTGCCAGACTTGAGAGAGCATTTAATAACTGGATGTTTTCAAGTAAATTTTTTCAGGTCAGATAATATGGAAGTGTATGCAGTATAGTCTAATAAGCAAACAGTAACCAATATTTAGCTGTTCTGGAAGCCAGGTAGTCCCAGCCAACAGAAGTGTGTGAAAGACAAAGTGTGCAAACGTTTTTATCAATAATAAAATGCAATGTTGCATGACACACTGCATCTACAGGTTTCAATATCCACGCTAATACATCCATGGTAAATCACCACAATCAAGCACTAGCATAAGTAGTGTACAATGTTCCTCAACTTCACCAACTCAGCAGTGTTTGTCCAATCTCAAAATATTCATAGGTTAGAGCGATTTCTATAACAATAGCTTTCAACATTTCAGGATTTCTGTAATCTGTGAAATGTTGGTAACAATAATTAAACAATTATCAAACAAAAGCTGGCTTTACTACAGTTTTACTAAAAATGTATATATTTTTTGTGAGTGCGACTAGTATTTTGAAAAATATAACGGCGTTGGTTCAGACACTGTAATATCCTGCTGCTAGCAGAACGGTAATCGTGTTTTGTCAATACGTAAACTTCCTTATACGTCACAGTTGCCAAAGAAAACGCTCGCGAGAAATGTTCATAATCCAAAACAGAGAGGAAGAGTGGAACTGAGGGCGTGAGCTCAGGTGAACTCTGCTTAATATATGGTAATGGATAGGGAAGTGGGCAATGAGAACGCTTTTAATTTTATTGAGATGTAAATATATTGCTATTCTGATAGGTGAGGCGTATTTGTTGTAATTCTTGTTTCGTTAAAGGGTGTTAGTGTACTGATATGTGAGGAAGTCCGGGCGGTAGTACGGGACATCAACATCATAATCCCGGACACTGGATTTACATTGTATACAGACCTAACAGATCCAAACGGTGTCGATTGCACGCCAAGAACAAACCTATCAACCCTTCCCCAGTAAATCTGGCGCCCATTATCTCTCTCTCTCTCTCTAATTTTCAATTCAATTTCAATTCAATCGGCTTTATTGGCATGAATGTTGCAATTTTCAACAATGTTGCCAAAGCATTTTACAATGTAATAAGAAAAAGATTCATACAATCATTATTAAAATCATGTTTAAAATGAATACAATTAAGAATTTAGTTGTGTGTGTAGTAAGTGTATGTTGTATGAGTATGAATATTGTATGTGTGTTTTGTGTGTGCGGGATTACTCAATATTGCTCAGGTTATGGCAGATGTGCACGAATCTGGCAGAAATATTTGCGCTCTCTCTCTTGATTTTGTTGGGTGGTTAAGATTATTTCAGAAGTAGAAGTTCAGATTGTGGGTCATTTCAGAAATAGCCGTTCATGCATGGTTTATATGTGAAGTCCAAAGTAAACTACTAAAATTCAGGAGAAACGTTTTGAGCATCAGTGCATTCTAGAACACTCAATATGGTATTAGAACAAACCAATAGACTTTTATACAATAATTCACCATTAGACACACATGTTGCATTTGTATTTATTGAACTATCCATCACATTAGAATAGTGTTGCCTTTCATTGAAAGGAGAGTATATTTCAGCATATCAACAACAACTGTCAAAATTACAGGCATATAAATGTGGGAAATTATATCAGTATTCCATTGGGTCAGTATTAAGATTATACTGTAAAGGAAAAAGAAGAGTGATCATATACTAATACCTGTGTTTAGGCTTCTTGTATATATCTAATTCAAGGTATATCAATTACACTCTAGTAACAAAGCACAAACTGACCAATTACACATTAGGCAACTGACAGACCCCAGTATTCAAGTAGAACGATGTAAAGACATTATTTGTATTGGTGTGTTATTATTTGTTCCATATACCGTCACAGAAATTGACCTATACATAATACTGGTATTCTTATACAGTAAAGACTTAGTGGATATATAGATGGGTATATGTTAATACTGGAGTGAATGTAATAGACACAAACATGGGATGAATTATTTTCATAGCACAAAAACTTTGTATAAAACAAAAACAGACAATACATTATTCCAGCTATGAAAGACGTACCATACAAAAAAGTTGATTTGATTCCTTAGTGTTATTATCACAAGAATAAGAATCTTGTATGTGTAATGTTCATTCAATATTTTTGTGTAAAATCCAGACAAACAGATATAAAAGTAACAAATAATATTAAAAAATCTGTTGGTTACTGAATAATGTAGTGATTATACATTTAACTTACACAGGATGTCAACAAGCATTTGAGTGTTTCCTTCTCCACAACAGACAGTAACATACTTGTATTCATGAGGTACAGGTTAAACTATGCACCCATTAACAAACTAACTGCAGAAGCAATGCCATGTCCACCCCTATTTTAGTAAGGAGTATAAGGTTGTGTACAATTTACTGTTATTCATACGGTCACGAACACTTCACAGTATATAAACTATTAATTAAATTGTTTTATACATTTAAAAAATGTTTGGAATGGTTGTCCATAGGATAATAGATGCTTCTAAAAGTAATTTAGAATGAAAGGTTGAAAAACCAAGCAAGACACTTTCGAAACAGTCTCTCTGAGCTATAGCAGTTCGGTTAAAAAGTGTTAGTACCAAAAGTAAAAAAAAACAAACAAGTAAAATAACTGAGAATATAAAAAAATATGTACGAAGTATCTACAAAAAGGAAATGTAAATCATCTGAAACATGTTTAATAAATATGCAGAGGCCCATGGTCCGACTGGGAGTCATGAGGCAGTGGCCAATTACACGGCAGCGTCTCCACCCCCTCCGAAACATGTCCCCACCATGTCCTTCAGCATCTGACTGCAGAGTGTTGCTGTGGTAACATCACACAGTGTCACTGGAGGGAGAGGTTGGCTATAGCGCCGGCTGGAAGTGGAGCATCAGTGCTGCTTGATTTAGGTGCCCGGAACAGAATATGACAGTGTCGCTTGGCACTGTTTGGTAATGTAAAAAGGGTTACCGTGTTGTTCACATAAAGATATCAGTGCTCCTTGACATTGCCACGCCAACAGTACAGGTTTGTTCAGACCAAAACAGTAACAGTTTGAACACTTCCTGCATGCAGCACACTTCCCTGCATTCTGACCAATCACTAGAGAGGGGTGTTTGTGAAACAGTGCATAGGCTTGGAGAACAGATTGGGCCTCTGTGCTGATCTACAGTATGAACTCCAACAGCTGATCATCTCCCAGTAGATCCAGGGAGAGGCAGTTCATTGACCTGTGGCCATAGAAGGTGCCCTTGGCTGGGCAATGGAGGGGAAGGTAGTAGCCCCCGTCGCTACCCCCCGGGGGGCTCTTGGTGTTGGCCTGGGAGTCTGGGAGGGGGAGGCCAAAAGTGTAGCTGTGGGAGGAGTCAGGGAGGAGGGTCATGCCAAGGGGCGCGGGAGGGGGGATGAAGCGAACGTCATCTAAACTTTGGCTGTGGCGGTCCACGCAATGGGACCTCGACTTCAGGACCTGCTATGCAGGGGGGAGAGAGTAATAAAATAAAGGGAACAAGGGTGAGAAAAGAACAGTCCCATGGTGTCTTTAATAGAGGATGCCTATCTGACCTGTCCCATGGTGTCTTTAATAGAGGATGCCTATCTGACCTGTCCCATGGTGTCTTTAATAGAGGATGCCTATCTGACCAGTCCCATGGTGTCTTTAATAGAGGATGCCTATCTGACCTGTCCCATGGTGTCTTTAATAGAGGATACCTATCTGACCTGTCCCATGGTGTCTTTAATAGAGGATGCCTATCTGACCTGTCCCATGGTGTCTTTAATAGAGGATACCTATCTGACCTGTCCCATGGTGTCTTTAATAGAGGATGCCTATCTGACCTGTCCCATGGTGTCTTTAATAGAGGATGCCTATCTGACCTGTCCCATGGTGTCTTTGCAGCGTAGTGTCACCAGATCTTCACCAGCATCCCCCTTGAATCCTGTCAAAAATAATATCCTTTAGTCATCCAATTGGATTGAATTTAATACCCACATTCTGGAAAGAAACTTAACTAATATTAATATCTGTATGTAAACACTTAGGCTGTGTGCCCTAGGGGTGTGGCGATATACCGGTACTGACGATAACCGTGATATTTAAAAAATGAAATATTGATATCATGTTAATAATACACTTACGATAATATTGTATTCACTAGGCTAAACTGAAGTCGTATTTTTCCAAAAACTTTTCACGTCACCTATAGACAAACGATGCATCTGCTTAAACAAGGAGACTGGACCTATGCACTGGCGTTGAAATCAACTCGTTAGCCCCACTAGAACCCCCGGGAGAGATCTGCAAAAACGCACCGTTTTAGTAGCCTATTCACATGGAAAAAAGGACAATGTGTTTTTCCTAAAACTCTTCACAGTTTTTCGATACCTTATTCATGGCACCTATAGACAAACGATGCATGTCCTTAAACAAGGAGACTGGACCTATGCACTGGACCTATGCACTAGTGTTTGAATAAACGCCTTTTCGTAGCCTATTGACTAGGCGAAAATGTTTTGTATTTTTCCAAAAACTCTTCTCGGTGTTAGGCCTGTTGGATCTTTTGTTTATCAGTTCATCTGGTTGCCTTTTCACTATCCATTAAGTGTAATTTTTCTATTTGTACGCTTTAATTTTTTTGTTTGTATAGCTATGGTTACAGATGCTCTCCACCTCCATACACTCTTGTTTTGAGTTTAATTCATTTGCCAAAAAAGAGAAAAAAAAACATTAAACAAAGATGAATTTGACTGATTTTTTTTTCTTCAAATTTTCTATAGATACCGTGATAATATCGTTACCGTGAATCCTTTAGGCCACGATAATCGTGTAGTGAAAATCTGATATCGTGACAGCCCTAGTGTACACAGTAGGTCCACATCAGATCTTTTCAGAGCAGATATTTTTCAAAACTGAAGGCATTGCTCAAAATACCAATGTCTGCCAGTGAATTTGTCTGCCTGTGTGAAGACAGACCCATTAGGCAAAATTGCGTTTGTTCATAAAAGCGAATGTCTGAAGCTTAGTGTCATTAGGCGCCACTGACACTAAGCTACAGACATCTTTTATAAATAGCCCCGGATCTCAAATAAAAAAAATAAAAAAAATAGACCCTGATCTATTCATCTATAATTCCGATCGTGCATTATGACAATGTAGACATGTAGGCCGCTATATGTACATCGAAATTTTCCTCATGTACATTCAAAACCCTGAACTTTCTGTCCTGTCCCTAAAAATATCTGTAATTTGTTTTATAAATGTAAAAAAATCTCTAAAATGAAAGGAGGCACATTAAAGCTATGTCAGAACTAGAATTTAGCCATTTTGACTCACCTTCCCAATGACTCTCTGAGGTGAGCACAGGACAGTCAACGGACACACCCCCTATCAGCTCAGCCAATCGCAGCATCTCTTCTGGGTCATCCACAGAAACCTCTCTTGGACGGTCAGCACTGAGCTGCTGGGTGTCTGCAGAGGAAGGCCAGAATAATGGAACAAATAACTGATTGAACAATGTCCACCCTAACATGTAATGGAATACAGGACTGAACACATGAACTAACAAAAAGAATGGCTTTGTTTTGGCTTTTGTTTTTTGTAAACACACAAATATAACTTCAGAATAAAGCACTATAGTTGGCAAACACTGAAAGCTTTTGAACCCTTTAGTATTTTCTGTATCTCTGCATTTGTTTAAAATAAAACTTGATTAGTTCTTTAAGTAACGATCATAGATGTAGATACAATTAACGGAATTAGTATATTAGAGTACTGAAATGTTGCGCATTTGGTCCCATATTCTTTGCATGCAATGACAACATGTCATGCATCAATACATTAGTGCATCAATACATTAGTGTTGTGTATAGAGTTATGCTTTATACAAGTAAATAGACCCCCTAAAAAGTAGTGTTTTTTTTTTACATATTTGGACCCATGCAGCGAAATCAAAAGACCTATTCAAGGCCCTCAGAAGGAAGAATATTTACCCATGAGTTTGGGAGGTGCTGAAAGCCATTTCCAAGCAATTCAAAGGACGTCTGACAGATCATCTACCAGTGGAGAAAAGCCCAGACCACTGGCAGTCTACATAGGACAGGTTGTCTCACCATATTCAGCCCAAGATCTTACCGAAAGGTGCGCATGGAAGAACCCCAAGGAAACTTCAAGAGATGCACAAGCCTCTTATCAATGTCAAAGCGCATGAGTCAACTGTCAGAAACAGACTACAAATACTGGAGGTCAGGAAGGAAGAAGCCTCTGCTCTCAAAAAAGTGTATCAAGACACGACTGACGTTTGCCAGACAACACCTGGGTAAATACCAAAACTACTGGAACAATGTGCTCTGGACAGAGTCAAAGGTAGAGCTGTTTGGCCACAATCCCAGACGCCATGCTTAGCAAGAAAGAAGAATAACAGGAGAATCTCATACCAACCATGAAGCGTGGAAGCAGTGGTATCATGGTTTAACCCCAGGGCCTGGCCAACTTGCCATCATGGAGTCAACCATGAAATGTATCTTGTACCGAAGAATTCTTAAGGGTAATTTTGGGGCCATCTGTCAAAAGCTGAAGCTGAAGTGAACATAGACATTGCAGCAGGTGTAAATGGGAGAGACACATGGAACGGACCCTGGAGAAGTGTTTTAGGGCTCTGTTGTGCGTTTTATTATCACTAATAGAAGGGTGAGGGGAGGTGGAATCTTTGTGGCGGCCTCTCGGTGCCTCTCCAGCTCCTTTATCTTCTCCCAGAGGCTTGTTCCAGCGATCCCCCCACCCCCCACCTGCTATCCAGGAGGCTCTTTATGGCTCCCTTGATGGGGTCCTGATGGTTCACAGCTGGGCACGGGGCGGGGCTGGCCGCTGGAAGGTTCTAGAGCTTTCCAGCCTTCCTCCTTGGGGGCGTTGGTGCGACACTGATGTAGCAGATGGAAGCACATTTGTGCCACAATGACCCAAAACACACAGGAAAACGCAGAGTTACAGAAGGACCAATTCAAAGCCCAGATCTCAATCAAAATCAAACACCCCGATCAAAATGCTTGATGCGTACCTTACATGCAAGAAAGCCTTTGTACATTAAACCGTTGAAGCAACACTGTAAAGAAGAGTGGGCAAAAATTCCTCCCAGTCGATATGACAGACTGAGACAGTTACAAGAAACGGCTACATTACGTAATTTCAGCCAGAAGGGGGCAACACCAGCTTTTGAAGACAAGAGTGTACTTATTTTCTGCACTACAAAACTGCATTTCTATTTCACGTTAACACTTTCATCTAATCTTTCAGTATCATCTGTTAAGGTAGGTTAATTATTTGTTAATAGTTGTGAAGACCACATCCATATGTCCAAATATGTAAAAAGGGAACAGAAAAAACAACTTTCCAGGGGGTTTAACCTACTTTGTCACATGACTGTAAGTAGGCAATGTTTCTGAACACATTTAAATTAAGCCAGACTCAAAGAGGCAGCTTGCTAACCCCTCACCATTACCAATAGCAGTGGTAGTTTGCCTTTAGTTATGTATTTTGTGTGCGTATTCATCATTATGACTAAGATGAAGATATCATCACCTTTTAAGTCAAATGTATGCAAAAATACAGAAAATATGAGTTTTTAAGAGACATTAAGAGTTCACAGACTTTCTTTAACCAGTGTCAAGAATATTCTAGTGTAGTCATTGGAACTTGGCAAAGGCTTGCAGAACACCATGGACATTTCATAACATACGTGTGTTGAGTAATAGCAAGAACAGACCAGGATATGAGTAAAATGCATTTGCAAAATCTTTATCTTTCAAACTTCCAACTTTGAGTAGATGAGCAATGATAGGAATGCCAGTAACGTACCTTAGTCAGAACTTCAAGAGCACATCATCTTGCAGAGACAAATGACATGTTGTTGCTCCTATACCTTTGAAATTATGGCTCATTCAATCGTCAGGTGACACATCTGATTTGCAATACTTGTTTTTATGCGTTTTTATGAGTTATTGAGATTACAGCAATTCTGTCCTATTGCATTGCTCTATTCTGTCTGTTCCCATTGCTCTATTCTGTCCGTTTGCATTGCTCTATTCTGTCTGTTCCTACTGCTCTATTCTTTTTGTTCCCACTGCTCTATTCTGTCCGTTCCTACTGCTCTGTTCTGTCCATTTGCACCTCTCGATTCTGTGTGTTCCTACTGCTCTATTCTGTCCATTTGCACTGCTCTATTCTCCTCTATTCTGTTGAGCAAACAGCCTGTTGTCTTATATCAGAGAGCCAAGCATTGGTTGACCATGACACTGCCTGACCTAAGACAAGGGAGCCTTGACTGAGACACTACAAACAACATGTTCCTCACCTTCGTCCTGCCCCTCCTCTTCATCAGTCCGTGCCTTGCTGCCCGTTTCCACGCCTGAGGTGTGTGAACTCCCGTGACTCGCTGCCGAACTGAAACTCTTCTCAGACCTTTTCCTCATCCCCGCCTCCACCGATCCCACTTCCACAGAGATTCTGCTGTGTTTCCGTGTAGCGTCGCGGTCGGCCTCTATGCCGGAGCTGGAGGTTGAGTGACGGGACAAGCCAGGACTGCCCCCCTCACTCCCCCCTGGGGGGTCGACATCCAGGTCATCGCTGATGTACGACTCCCTGTAGCGTTTCTTTTCTAAAGGGGGAAGGGAGTTCAGTACACTTTAGATAATGCAATGGAGTTAGTACAAAGCTTGAGAGGAAATAGGAGGAGAGGAGAAATAAATCCACGAAAAAGTCACAATGACCCTAACCCTAACCCACTGAATGGGACAGAGTGAAAAAAGCGTGAAAAATCTTAAAACCTTGTGAAATGCAAATATAAACAAGAACACTTGTATTCATGAATTTATTACTCGAAAGTGAATTTTAGTCATGTCCTCCCAGCCCCCACCCATCCCTGTCCTGCTGCCCTCCCCGTCTCACCCTCGCTCTCCTCCAGCTGACGGAGGTGTTTGAGGGCGGGCTGAAGGCTGAGATACAGGCGATGGCTGCTGCTGAGATGGAGGAGGAGGTGGCGCGAGCGGAACGGCGACCCTGTGTAGTAGACGAGCTTCCTGGCCGACGGCAGACCATCTGGCTGGATCTCAAACCTCTTCCCCTGGGACAACCGGAGAGAAACATGATCAAATGGTTATTTATTTATTCTAACAGGTAGAACAAGCAAGAAGGCAGGATGGGAGCGGCTACTGTGATGGATCCATGCACAGCCCTTTGTAATTAATACACACTCATGAAATAATCAGTGCATTTGTAATGACAGGTACAGAGCAATGGAAGAGCTCAGCATATGACACCGATAACCATTCAGACCCTCACTCTACTGAGAGCAGTGTTTTCTAAATATTATATTAGAAACAGTGTACCAGAAAAGTGAGCCGGCCCACATTAGACCAGGGGAAGTCGAAGAGCAGTTGACGGATGTTGTTCACCTCCTGGCAAAACAAAAGTCACACGTTAGGAAAGGTAAATGAAGCTAAGAATGGATTAGAAGTTGATGGTGAATCATTAAGTTAATATCTAGTGTCTTCGGTTGGTCCAGTGGTGTAAGACCCAGCCTGGCAGATATATAAGGTGCAGTTTGGGATTGACCCCTTGAAGACTTCTGGTAGCACTTGACAGATATTCATAAGCCTTCTGGTAGCACTTGACAGATATTCATAAGACTTCTGGTAACATTTCAGAGATATTCAGATGTGAGACTAAATAATCAAATGTAAGACTGTGGTAGAATTTTGCAGATATTCAAATGACATCACACGTCGATATCATGTAAGCAATTTGCAAAGAAAATATTACAGGTTTCACTTAATCAGAAAAGTTTTTTTTTTGCTATGAACAAACACACATCTCATGGTCTACTGGGTATCTAATCACATTGACCTCTCCTAAATCACTACTACCTCTAACTAATCATCCAGAGTGTGTGTGTGTGTGTGTGTGTGTGTGTGTAATCCTCCCAGATGGCCTCTGATGGACAGATCAAAAGGCTGTGGTACATTGGCTCCTAGCCCATGGGCGGATCCCAAACGGCACACTCCACCCCCTACTACCCACAGGGCACTGCTGAAGTAGTGCCCTTCGTAGAGAAGATGGTGTCATTTGGAAAACCCCTGCCTTGTTTTATGTCCGTTCCTGGATGAGCTACACATTCCTCCCATGGTTTGTTGATGTGGGGGGGCATAGTTAAGATGACACAGGATTTTAAAGCACACACATGCACTTAGATCATGAGACACATACACGGGAGAAGGATTAAACACACATCCACACTCACGGTAACACACACACAGACACAGACACACACAGACACACACACACACACACACACAAACCTGATAAACCTGCATTCCTCTGAGGGTCAGTCCCAATAGGGCTGTACCCTTACCCTCCCTCTTGTCCTGAGAGATGGAAGAAGAGGAAGAACGAGAGGTGAGATGTCAAGCATCCGAGACCCCCCCACACACACACACAAAATAACAAGATAACAAGCAGACCCCCTCCATTTGTCCCAGGGGAATGTGGGCAGATTGGTATTCCCCAGCTAGCCATCTTAAGATCAATGTGATCACTGGAAGCCTGTCCGGATAAGAGCGTCTGCTAAATGTTTCCCGTATGGCATACTACACCACCTATTTAAGATCCTAGTTTTGACGAGATCCCATAGTGCTCTGGTAAAAATAAGTCTGCTATGGAATATGGGTGGAATAGGGTGACATTTTGGAATAGGGTGCAACATAAAACATGGAATAGGGTGCAATTTTGGACATCAAGTGTAGGCTGGACTGGAGGAGGGGAGCCAGGTAACGCAGAAGCTAACAACGACGACTGAGCTTGCAGTCACCCGACCAACCATAGGGAGCAGCCAAAATGCGACAAAGGCAATTCTGACCGACATCCACCTCCCCCCAACGCAGAAGGTGCCGAGGCAGCTTTCGTGGCCCTCTGTGCAGAACCCCAAGGCACCGTCAGCACGCAGTAACCAGGATTCAATCTGCAATTACTTTGAATCAGGACCAGGTTATGCGCCACGAAGAGGATGGGCCTCCCTTCTGACTTTCCTCTGCAGATTTCCTACATCAGTGACGATGTCCTGGCCTCTGCAGGCCTGTCTCTGCTGGGTCATGGGTGCATTACGGGGAATGGCCTCCGACTGACCTTCTGTAGCCTGTAGAAAGTGACGGGGACGTCCTCAAGATGACAGGCCTCCTTGATAAAGTGCAGCACCGCGTCACGCGATGTCATGCCGGACAGCTCTCGATGCACCTTGGGCCCGTGACAGTGGAGGTAGTCCACACCCCGCTTGGCCATAATCTGAAGATGGAGGGAGGGATGGAAGGGTAGCACAGGAAGCAACAACAGTGGATTAAGATTGTGATTAAGGTTGGGACTGGTTTTCACGTACATGTGAATCAGTATCTCATTTCAAGAGGCTGTTTTTTGTCCTAAGTCCTTGGTGTTAGTACTAGTTACAGAAATACCATCTAGCTAGTGTAACACTATGGCTCCAGCCCACAGAACGTCTCCGGCTGGACCGAGGCCGGATGGGGAACAGGCCATCACACATTCGGGTCAAGAGTGCTGGACCAGTAATCGGGAGGTTGCCGGTTCTAATCCCAGAGCCGACGAGAAAGGCCATTAACCCTAACTGTTCCCAGGTTGCTGCTGTAAATAACAATCTGTTGTTAGCATACTAACCTGGTAAAGTCATGGCTGAAAGAGAAAACAGAACCTACCCAGGGAGGGAAGTACTCTTTGGCTTGGAAGTAGGGGGTCGGGGTTCCTCTCTGGTCTTTCTCCACAGGTAAGGGATGGTCTTGAAGGTCCGCCTGCAGAGCATAGCCAGCCAGCTGGAAGTACACCTGGAAAAACATTTTTATAAAAATTAAATTTTTTATATTTTCATCATGCTGGGGATTGTAACATAGATCCATCTACCTTCTATAAACGTCTAAAATTAGATTTTTTCTTAAAAGAAAGAACAGACCTCTTCCTGTTGTCGACACTCAGAACGCAGCACCCTCTCTCTCAGGTCGGAGTAGTAGAGACGTCTTGCCTTCCGCTCACTAAGACATACCGACATTCACAGTCAGGTGAAGTGGACACATTGGAAGAGACAGAGTTGGTTCTTTTTCTGCAAATATTTTGTCCCTCCAAATTTAGTTATGTCCAATTGACTACCAAGGCCTGGTTCTCGTCACAGCAACTACCAGTAGGCATGGGACCAAACGGAGACACGTATCCTCCAAGGCACATCCTGCAAATGCAGCCTGGTCTTACAACACACTCAACCAGGAAGTAGTCTCCAGAACCCAAGCTCCCGGAGTAGAGGGCATCCACCCGGCCAACACCTCGTAGGCATCACCTGACAAGGCAGCCCTGTCTGGCATTTTGGCCAACAACCCTGGACAATGGGGCTGGGCCAATTTCCAGTCTTCTGCGGGACGCATGGGCAATGTATGATGGCCGAAACCAGGAATAAAACTTGTCGTCGTGGACTTCACCCCTGCCCTGTTGGTTTGCTCCTCTCAGTAGCTGACAGTTACACTTCCCCTGGAAATTTCATTTCCTGGGATATTCCCGTCTCGTGCAAGACAAATTTCACTGCCATTTTTTTGTGAGTTCCCGGAAACCCCATTTTCCCCCAGTGCACTGAAGTGTGGTTCAGACAGACAGAGCCTTACCATATTAACCTGCCATTCTCCACATAGTACTGCACCTTGAGGAACAGCACCAGGGGGAGAGCTCTTTTGAGTGTCCCCTGTCGAGAAAGAACCAGACAACCACAGTGAACATCAACACACAACATGATCCGTCCACCTTTATCTCCGGGTGTTACAGTATAGGCCAGGAATAACTTAGCCTGAATGACCAGTAAAATGCTGGCTATCTTTATCATACCAAGTCAGAATATAACCCACGAGTACACATCACGCCAAGTCCTGGCTTGGCAAGCCCTATCTGGCGTGTCACGGACAACACTCCGCTGGATATTATGTAGGCCAGAGAGCGCTGTGAGCTGGTTTTGTTAACGAGGGGGAGGTGGGTGTGTTGATGCAAGCCAAAAGCCATTGATGTTATAACAGTAAATTCGTGTGTGTTTTAACGGCACTCTTACCTTCCCTGAATCTTGTTTCCATTCCTTTAGGAAATACTTGGTCAGCTTTTCCTCCATGTCCAAAAAGATGTGCTCATTGTCTGGAGTTAAAACAAAGGCAACACAGGAACGCCCTCAGTCACCAAACAAAAGAATAATGAATTCATGCGTGAAATCTGCAGAACAACGGCATTAATTAGAGGACTGAAAGGAAGAAATCTATTTGTGTGGTTAAGGAAACCAGCAGGAAAACGACAAAACAGTTTTGTTAACGGCTATGCTAATGCTGATATGTTTGCCTGTGGGCTTCGCTAGCATGACAGCATGCCAGATTAACTTGAAAGTTACTCTGTTGACTGTTGGCTGGGTAGGTCTGCAGAGTAAACATGGCCGCAAAAGCATTAAATGCAAATGTGCAGCTAATAAATGTGTTATGCATGGCTTATTAATGGGTTATGAAATGCCAATCAGCCCTTAAATGGAAATACACTGTAAATAATTCATCCTATGATGTATGTTCACTTCTCATTCTAACGGGGCCTCATTCTCTTGAATTCAAAAGAAACAAAATAACATTTGTCCAACACTCTCATTAATTATCTCAATGCATTTTCTTTCAACAGTGGGCCTGATAAGATGACTGCAGCTGTGTGGAAAGTGATACGTGGTAATGAAATGTCCCCTTTGTCTATCCTCTGGTACTCCCCTGCTTCAACCCAACATGCTTCACAGCATCCATCTTGTTCCTCTCCTTCTTTACCTCACCCCTTTCTATTTACATAGTATTTTGTTCGGGTTCATCCCGTGCCACTTTCAATACATGACTCACGATCAAATCACTCGTCCGTCCACCCTTCTCTCCCTTTCCCTTTCTCCATTGTAATCCCTTTCTCTTTTTCTGACTCACTTTCCTTCACCTCTCCTCCTCCCTTTCACTCCCTGGCCTGAACATCCCTCCATGTCACCTTTTTATTAATGTACCCCCTTCCTACTTCACTCCCTCTGCTCCTCCATCCCTTTCTTCCTCCATCCCTTTCTTCCTCCATCCCTTTCTTCCTCCATCCCATCAACCTTCCCTCTCTTGAGTGAAGAGGTGGAATGTAGAAGCGCATTCCTGGCTTAATGAAGTTAATATTGTTGGAATCCCAGGCAGACCCGGACCAGACTGGTGACTGGCCCCCACAAACCACACACACACACACACGCACACACGCGCACACGCACACAAAAACAAAAGAGCTCTTGTTCGGGAGCTGAGCCAGATTACCAAGGCATTTCAACATGGCAGAACAAAGAGAAAGAGGCAGACTAGGAACTGAACAGTGAGAAGGAAAGACTCAAATTTGAACTCAACTTGTCCAAAGGTTAAAAAACATTAGACATGTCAGCTTCCGTAATGTAGAAAAGCTACAACAACAACAGGGATAACAACAACAACAGAGGCCTTATTTTTCAGATTTTATCAACAAACCCAGTTATGTTCTTTATTATGTAACCAGAACCCTAGTAGACGGCAGGTCTGGTCTGTCATTAGGTGTGTACTGATGTTGTAGGTGGGGCAAAAAATAATTTATGACATCAATGTTTCTCAAAGTATGTGCAGAGTAGCAACAGAGTTAGCCTGTTATAATGGGCCTATCACTAGTCTGCCTACTCCCAAAGGATGAAAAAATACTGTAGGTCACTCTGGATGAGTTGGTGGTTAGGTGGATGGATGGGATGATTGGTGGTTAGGTGGATGGATGGGATGATTGGTGGTTAGGTGGATGGATGGGATGATTGGTGGTTAGGTGGATGGATGGGATGACTGGTGGTTAGGTGGATGGATGAGATGATTGGTGGTTAGGTGGATGATTGGTGGTTAGGTGGATGAATAAATGGGATGATTAGGTGGGTGCATGAATGGGATTATTGGGGGGGGGGGGTTTAAGGACGGAATGATTGGTAGGGTGGATGGATGGGATGATTGGTTGGGTGGGTTTATGAATGGGATGATTGGTAGGGTTGATGGATGGGATGTTTGGTTGGGTGGGTTTATAGATGGAATGATTGGTTGGGTGGTTTTATGGTAGGAATTATTGGTTAGGTGGGTTTATGGATGGGATGACTGGATGGGTGGGTTTATGGATCGGATGATTGGTAGGGTTGATGGATGGGATGATTGGTTGGGTGGGTTTATGGATCGGATGATTGGTAGGGTGGATGGATGGGATGATTGGTTAGGTGGGTTTATGGATGGGATGATTGGTTGGGTGGGTTTATGAACGTTTTATGAATGTGGGTCCTGGATAAGGGCTTGTTTTGGCCTCGGTAGACAACAGAACTTACCCTTCACCACTGTCAGGCCAAAGAAATGTAGCTCTTTTATTCCTAGTAGCTCTGCCACCTTATTGAACACATCATGTCCTGTGGACTTGGCCTGGTGAGACAAAGATGGAGGGGTGGTAACAGGGAGACTGTTATAAACATACATGGTCATTGTAACAGGGAGACTGTTATAAACATACATGGTCATTGTAACAGGGAGACTGTTATAAACATACATGGTCATTGTAACAGGGAGACTGTTATAAACATACATGGTCATTGTAACAGGGAGACTGTTATAAACATACATGGTCATTGTAACAGGGAGACTGTTAT
>JACXGI010008600.1:0-10960 GCA_016801175.1 Esox masquinongy | reverse complement strand
AGGGAGACTGTTATAAACATGGTCATTGCAACAGGGAGACTGTTATAAACATGGTCATTGCAACAGGGAGACTGTCATAAACATTATCATTGTAACAGAGAGAGTGTTTTAAAATTGGGACATTGTAACAGAGAGACTGTTATAAATATGGTCATTGTAACAGAGTGACTGTTATAAATGGTGTCATTGTAACAGGTAGACTGTTATAATGTTTCAATGGAATGACTACATAATCGGCAGAAGGAATTCCAATCAGACTTGCTCACCCCCACTGTGATGTCCAGCTGGTCTTTATTAGGGAGCAGAACACACACAGTTCTGTCCTGCTTGGTGCTGGAGACGGACATGTCTGTCAGGGGTTTGTCCGTCTGGTTGACCGTCAGTCTGTAAAAATTGTCACCTCCTCTCCCTCCTACAGAGGCTCTTCCGTCTCCCTCTCTCTCTTTCCTCTCACAGTGACCTGCTCATTCACTTGACGTCTTCCTGTGTAGGGGCACTGTCGTTCATTTTCTGCAATGAAAAACAGATAAATATAGATGAGTAAAGTTTTTGAAATGTACAAGCCCTAGAGACGTAACAACACTTCGCTGCTGAGACACTAATAATAACCAATGCTAGCAAATACATTAGAGTTCCGGAAGCCATACTGCTGAAACCCTAAAGAGGCCAATTCACTAACCAGGTGTTTATGAAAAAGCACTAGGGGACCATCGCATTTCTTCTCACATGGCCAAGACTAAAAGGATGCTCCCTAAACCTTGCTCCTCTAGTCTAACAGCGCTAACAAAGCTAAGTGCTGTACAGTCCAGTCAGATATTAGTGTCAGTGTCCAGAGGTTGTGTGGTTGAAGCTGCTAGCCTTAGTACTTGCAATGCCAGTTCTAGGCCTTATATCATACCGTCGTATAAAATCCCAGCCCCGCCTCTCAGTCTACACCTCCTGTAACATTACACTAATTTGTCCTGCAACTGGCACAGGAGAACAGCGTGGGTTAAACGACTAGCTATATCGCCTCAATCAGCCTTCCCTTCAAGTCTATCTCCTTGGATAAGCACAGTGGAAATCCACCTCAGTTACACCACACAGGCCCTCTCCTCCCCTGGCCTGGAAAATCCACCTCAGTTACAACACAAATGCCCTTTCCTCCCCTGCCAGTGAGGGACTCGGGTTGCCTGGTGTCACGAACCAGGTTCATTGATCTGGAGAGCCCTGCCTCCGCTAATCTGCTAAAACTGTACCAGCCAGGGCTTTGGGTTGATTGGCCATTCGGGGCCATTGAGGCAGGCCTCAATTACCAACCGCAAAAACACTACCATCTATTGCTAGTGTGATTGTCTGGGGGTAAAGAAGCCTGACAGTTTCTGAACTTTTGGAGGATGTGAAAACAACCGACTGAATGGTCAAAAAGATGAACTTCCTTTGTGGTCTGTGTGGTTTAGTTGTGGTGGATCCATCATCAGAGTGGGTTTACGCTGCAATCTGATTTTCTTTTCTTGAGGACTGGCCTAGTTCACAGCCACAAAACATGATGAAACATGTCACTAACCTCCTGCATTTACAAAAGGGGTTTGAGGCTAAACCAACAACGGTCTGACATGATTCAACATGCTTTTAAAACTGGATCCACCTGTCAGGATATTCAACCAGACTATGGTTTATAATAACTGACGAGACGCCCATTTCAGTGTTGAAAATGAAACAAATACAGCTCCATTTAAATATGGAACACAGGTCTGTTTTTTTTATTTCCTTTAAAAGAGAATAAAAAAAACGCTATTTCTAACATTTTATTTCCCTGATTCACAGTGTGTGAGTGTGTATCTGAGTGTAGGTAAAATAAAAGCAGTCCTTCACACATTTCATTCCACTGATTCACCTACACGCTTTAAGAATGAACACAGTGTGTGCGTGTGCGTTCAGGGTGAGTGCTCGTGTGTGGGGCATGACTCGTGCGTGCTAAAGGAATTCTGTATAGGCACTGGAGAGGGCATGTTCAAACAAAGCCTCATCACACCCGGGCCTCAGAGGAAGACGGGAGCAACTGATCGGCACAGAGGAACCTGAAAATCCAGCAGCCTAAAAAGCCCTGCGGTTTAAAGACTGTACTTTTGACAACAGAGCCATTCTAAGCCCCAGGACCCAGGTAATAGAATGGACAGTATTAATACCTTGCTGGTATACCGTACATCTGATCTGAGGAAGTGGCTCCAGACTCCAGTACTGGGTGAACTTCCCACTTTGTTCATTTTAAGGTGAACTTCAAGACATTTTGCTTTCAATTGTTTTGGAATAAATGCGTGGCGTCTCTGTAAAGGCCTGATGAAGGTCAAGACCATCTGCAATTTCATAGCTGAGATGCATTCAACTGTATACAGAGCAGCCAAGATCAGCGTGCAGTTTGTGCTAGAGCATCATCCATTTCTTCCATAAAAAGGTCAAGTAGGTTCACACAAGGTCAAAACATTATGGTAAATCATTATATTCCAACTGTGGCGCCTGTAATCTGGTTAGGTTATTAACACTGTGGATGTCACACATTCCTCAATCAATCATATGTTTAGACACTGATCCTGTACAGTATTCGGGTATTGTAGTCAGCATTGTTTCACGTCAGATAGTACAGCAGATCTATAGTAGAATCTATATCTGAAATGATCTTGGCCTTTTTAATAGAAAAAACGATAAAACCCACTCAGTTAGCGTCAGACAGTTGATGAAAGATTAGAGTGTTTAGAGCATTGTTTTTTGTCCAAAGATTACGAGGTCCATCAGTGCTCGAAGTATTTCCAGTGGCTTTTCTTGAGAACAGTGTTTGTTTTACATAACGTCCAGGAAAGTGAGTTACCGATGAAACAGTGTCACGCATCAAAGCCAGGTAAAGTTAGTTTTATAATGGACATTCAGTGGACATTCATATTCACCCGACAAAACCAACTAATTCAGGACAACGAAAAGTATGGGTCCTTGATCAGGTGAAGGTGGACTACAATCCACACTTTTCAATGTATGAATCAAAGATTTTTTTTAATTTTTTAGTTTTTCCAAAATATATTTATTGTGATTAGGACATTAAAAATTCAATAGCGTCTATGAAAAGTGTGCCATAGCAACAAAAGTGGTATACTCTGTCTTGGGGTAGGATGGGCTACAATCTACAGCTTTTAATTTTTCAAAATGTTTTTGAAAATTGTTTAGTTTTGCCTTAGAAATTCAATAGTGTCTACGAAAAGTGTGGCATGACAACAAAAGTGCTATATTCCGACTCGGGGGAGGATGGGCTACAATCTACGGCTTGTAGTTTTCTGAAAATTTTTTACAACATTTTGAGTTTAGCCTTACAAATTCAATAGCGTCTACGAAAAGTGTGCTATGACAACAAAAGTGCTATATTCTGACTATATATATATATATTCGGACTCGGGGGAGGATGCGCTACAGATTATGGAATCTTTCCCAAATGTGCAGGATGCTATATGCTTTAACAACAAAAGTTAATTATTGAATAGCTACGAATGCAACAGGCAAAATACATCCTGAAGTCATCTGATAAAACCTGTTATAAACTTTAATGTTACTAAGTATTGATACTGAAGTGGCAAAAATATTGGTACTCTTTCACATTTTTGTTAGTCACAATGTCTCACATTTGATTTAATAAAAACATAGCTTTTCATTTATGATGTAACATTCCTTTAAACACTCAAATAAAACTGGCCCGGACGAAAATATTAGGACATTTATGCAAATATTTAGTTCCATTGTCTTAGACAATAACTGCAATCAAGCACTTTTCGTGCAAGAAAAAAGATGGTTCCGTACTTCGTGAAGAATGGAAGGGGGCATCAATGCAGCACAAATTGTATGTACCCATGCATTCTCAGTGATTGTTTACATTACGAGAGAGAATATAGAATGATTATTGTTTGCATAATAATTTCCATAGCATTTGAATTTACACTGACATGTTCCAGACTGGTCTTAGAAGGATGATGTAGACTATTTTATGTAAATTTTAGGCAGGGGATTTCGTAAGATATATTATGTGCAGTAAAATAACGTTAGAGTCGGAATGGAGAAAAAAAAAGCAGTAACTGAAGTTTGAACCGGTGACCTTCCACATCCTAGACAGGCACACTACCCACTACTCCACTGAGGAACCTGTTACCAATCTTGGCGAGTGGTGTTGTCACAACATAAATATGTTTGAAGTGATTTTCTTTCTAATCCTAACCCAGACCATAACCCTAACCTTAACCCCAGTGCTGTGATACCTAACCTTAACCCTAACCTGAACCCCAGAGCTGTGAGACGTAACCTTAACCTAACCTTTTTTGTTTCTGAACCGTAGCCCAAACCTTAATCCCGGTGCTGTGAGATCTAACCTTAACCCTAACTCAAGTGCTGTGATGACTAATGTTAACGTAACGTTAACGATAAAATGCTTTTATAACATATTCTAGCAACCTTGCTGTTGCTGTTACTCACCCACCATCCCCATGTCTAGTGTGGGGCAGTGGGTAAGGCGACTGCCTCCTCATCCCAACGTTGCTGGTTTGAAACACAATTCAAACATTTTGTTAAAAAATCGTCTTTCATAGTGTTCATAAATATCATACGTTTGTCTGGCGTTCGTATGTTATTTTACGTTTTAATAGCGCTCGTAACATTTGATACGTTTTAATAGCATTCGTAAGATATGTTACGTTTTAATAATTCCGTTATGTATCATACGTTTTGGTGGCGCATTATAATATAACCTAATGTAACATCACATATCATACGAAATCGGGTGCCATAGATTTTTGTAAAATAGACTACGTAGGTTCCTGAGACCAGGTTGCATGTTCAAAGGTAGCCTGCCATGCAGAGTTGCGGGCGTCAATCAAATAAATTTTAATGATATGGGTACCGGCTGCACAGACACTTGATACAGTTCCAACACAATCGTCTTCACCCTTCACACGCAAAACTCCGGGCGGGGGTCGATCTAAAATGCGCCGCACACTGCAGTACCTTCAGAAGGTAGCGTGACCTGATGATAGGTTGATTACATAACTCAAGTGTGTAAGTGGGAGGGCAACATTTAAAACAGGAGCGTGAGTGCTAGGGCAAAAACAAAAACGTGCACCGCTTTGGGTCCCAAGGACCAGGATTGGGAAACACTGATCTAAGTGGCCATGAAACGGTCAAGTCGTCATGTCTAGAAATCGGTCATGTCACTGTAGAAACTGCCACCGTTCGCAGCATGGGCAACATACACCATTTCATTTGACTCGTGTAGAACACAAAATTGATCATTTTTTGCTGGGTAACCGAGTGGGAGGTAACATTTTGTTGGTAGAACTTGTAATGGTGAAGATGAGAATGGCAGATAGATTGAGAGGGCCCTGTAAAGTCCAACGCATTGTGAATGGCAGATAGATTGAGAGGGCCCTGTAAAGTCCAACGCATTGTGAATGGCAGATAGATTGAGAGGGCCCTGTAAAGTCCAACGCATTGGGGCCACTGCTGCCGCAGCCTGAAAACGAAGTGTTTCCGACAAATGCTGTTTTCTTTTCCTGTACTTAAATGATTTCCATTCAAAATCATATTTTTTTCCAGATCCTTAAACGTAACCGCAAATCTCTAACTCAACCCTAAACTTCATCGCTAAGCCTAAAAAAGCAACTTTCTTTGTGAGGACTGGCAGAATGTCCTAAACTGTGAGGACTTTAAGAAGAACAGACATTCAAACACAACAAAAACAAATCACTCCACGACCATCCAGCATTCCAATAGCAGGAGCAAAGAATCCATTTCATGATTCATATATTAGAAACCTTAGGTAGAAAGGACTGTGTGTGTGTTTGAGTCAATGAAAGGCTGAATATTGTATGTGGGGCAAGTGCATAACCATTTTCTGTAGACACTCAAGTGAAATCGGGCAATGTATTTTCGCTCAGCACTGTCCGGGGTTGGTGAGGTGAATGTCGAGCAGGGTTGATGCCACATGTACAGTATATCCCCGAATATGTAAATATTTATACACTGTAATTTTACATCAATACTTCAGGGAGGATAACTGCCTGTAAAGTGTGTTTCACCCTCCGTTATGTGGACGTTAAAGATTTCGGGGCACAGGGGTGAAGTCATCGCCTTGCAGTACCGCAGCGTCATCGCGGCCAGCCGTAACAACTACGCCCGTGGGCCTCGTATGCTGTGCAAATTGGCTATCCATGACCATTTACGGATAGTTAAAAAAACCAAACTATCTGAATATAGTTCTGGTATTTATCAGCGAAGCATTTTAACATAGATGTATGTTGCTCAAGGGAATCTTGGCTATACATAACACCTCTAACACTTCTTAACACAGTCTAAAAGCCTGCCCCACATCCCTGAACAAGCACAAAATGCTTTGGTGAACGCAACTCCACAACCATTATGGATGCTACAGATATAACGCGAAAAATGTACACCGACAATGGGCAGAGAGAAAACAATTATAGACTATGAGAACCCGTGACGAATGTTAGTTCTTTAAGGTAACCCGATAATACCGAAGGTGTATATGTATTGTACTCAAACCTTTCTTAAAAACTTTAGGGATGTTACACGCCTGTCCAGTAACTCCCCGCCAGTAACCTACCTTCACCATGACTGCACAAAAACAAAAAACACTTCGTCTGTATTGATTCCTTGCATCTTTATAAACAAACACTAGAGAATAACTATAAACGGAAAACCAAGCCCAGGGAATAATTTTCTAATAGCAATAAACTGTGACTGACTGACATTGCATATTTTAGAACTTTTCGACATTGGCAAAACAGTCTTAACTCCAAAATATAGACCTTAAGGACAACAAGGAACACCGTTCTTATTTTGAAATTATATATTTCAATCCTTCGTGTGGAATCAATGGCATTCATTTCAAGAAGGTCAATCGGAGACTTAGAGAAGCATTTGACAGCATCACACTAAAAATAATACTGAAACGTTAATTATGTATAAATGTAAATGCAAGTGTATATAAAAATCAAGCTGAGACATACACTCAATGTGATAGGCTAGGGCAATGTGTAATTATTATAATTAAGCTATATTAAAGTGGTAGCCTATAATGCATGCAAATAATAATCTTAAATCGTTAGAGTGTAAGACGTATAGACTAAAACAGTAATCGTGTAACTTGTAGCCAAAAGATATTATCTATGGGACGCAACCTAACACGAACACAAACATTCATGCGGATCAATAGAACAAGTGCATGTACGTTACCACAACAGCCGCTCAAAATGTTTAAAATATATCACTTACCGATAGATACAACCTAAAGTATCACGTATCTTAACCAAAACGATGTTTTTTTATTTTAAAGACAAATTATCGAGGTCAATTGATAACGGAAAGTATTTGAGGGTCTTGTCAGACAGAGAAAAGCAACAACTTTGGCGTGATGTTCAAAAACTTTTTAGTTGCGCCTGGGCTGAGCGAGACAGGGAGGCTGGACTATACCAAATGCAGTCAACCGAAGGGGAGCACTCTTGATGTGATAATTTGGAAACAAATGATACGATGTAGCCCTACAACACGTTGAGATAATTAAACAGTGAACGGTGATCCTGTGAATTATATTCAGCACGTAGTTTCTCGTAATAACATAACATCCATGATTAACAATCAATAGGTTTTATATGAAATATTATAACCAGGATTTACAAAAGTACATATTACATTGGGATGACTCACTATAATGTTAGCCAGTGTTTATTTTCATTGTAATATGGATTCAACATGATTCAAAGCAAGATACCCACAGCTCATTCCTTTATTCAACATTATAATATGCCACTATTGCCATCAATATGAAAGTATAATTGTATTTTGTGAAAGATCAACTGGGAATAAACCATGATAAATCTTTCTTCAAATCAAATTAATCAATTTCAATTGGAAAACATGGAAAAACCTTCGACTACTCTTACCCCTGTTATTAACGGTGAACCCATTTTCAAGATGCCTTAATTGTTTTAGGAAATAATACAAGGAATCCAACAACGAAGACATTTTCTGTTTGAGCCAGCCTGGCGGGGTTTAGTCTAATGGGAAGATTACCCAGATTACCTATAGTTCATCTGAGATTACAGATAATTAGTTCCACAGAGACCATACTTCTGTCTCCACATAAACCTGTTCATTTCCATTGTTAAATAGTCTAGCTAAAGTCTGCGATTATTGTAAGCAAACAAGATTTTCGGACAGATGCTTACACTACATAAGAAAGCTTCTGGGACGCAGATTAAACAATTTTAGACTAATAGGTCATTTCAAGTGAGATTCTCAGGATTTAGATTAGCATACACGTTATATCTTGCTATGTGACTAACATTAGGCTTTCAACTGAGAAAATATATACTATAAAAAACGAGACGCATTCAAATGTCGTTTAAACACACCTACATAACAGAAAGGAAAAAAGAACCCGTCCTCTTGCCAAGCTCTAATTAGTGCATGTGAGAATGTTTGTATACATGCGCTCTGCCAGCGGAAAAGGAAGCGTTAAAGGCATTATAGAAGGCCAACATAACCACTGGACTGTGATCTCTGGACAATACTGTCCCCAATCCACACCGCCGTGACAGACTCACACCTGCTAGTCTTGCTTCCCTGGCCCTGTTGGTTTTAAAACTAGATTAAAAAAAAGACATCCATTGTTTGCTTCCTGTCGTCTCTGTGGGAGATGAGACTAATAACGGCCCACGCCTTCCCCCACCTCAACCGTCCTTACCCGGCAGCTCCAGCCCTTTGACCCTCCCAACCTCACCCTGTTTCTCAGTCAGGTCAGCGGAGCTTTGGAAGACTCCCCTTCTCTCCTTTGGAACATATTACGTCACCCCAACAATGCCCCTCGGCTTTTTGAAAGGGGGCGTTGAGAGATGGGAAGCGAGGGGTGTTTGTGGGTTTCTGTATGCGTATGTGCGACGGCTCAGCGTGTGTATTTGTGTCCGTGTGTAGGCGGGGATTGGGGGGGGGGGTTGTTACTTGGCAGCTTTAAATTGGGACTCAATTGTGTTACCACGGGATACAACATTCCCAAGATCAGCTGGTGGCTGGTCGCAAAAGTGGGTTTCAGAGAAACTCCAGACAGGACAAGGGAGACGTGTCAACCGGCACACAAGGAATGAATGAGAGCTTCGAAGAACGTTCACTCGTGCATGAGTACCTGAGTAATAGACCCACAGTCGCTGCAGACTGCATTGACATGATCTCAAATAGTAACAGATGTTACAAAATAATCAGAAGCATTTAAATCAGACGTTTTATTAGACTGTGGAATAAAATAGCCATATTCATAGTTGAATCTACCACGTGGTCCGGTGATCACAGAGCTGGTTTTACTTTTGCCTACTCCACTGACAAGCCATCTCGTCATAGGCAGCGCACTCCTATCGCTAACCACCGTCGGAACCGCCAGAAGTCGACTGCCAAGACCTGGAACACGGCTTCTCTCGGTTTCTTTCGAAGTGTCTGCCTTTACAGGATGTTTTTGCTAACCACGGTTTCAACAACATATTGCTTACTCTGTGGGGTTTTGGGCTATGTTTCGGCGACAATTGCTGATGTAAAAAGGGCACCACAAAATTAATTTGATTGACGAGAATCCAACAAGGAGTCGGCTAAAAAGGAGAATCAGACTGGCCAACAGCCTAGACCTCCGCACGTCTGGTTACATTTTTGGGAGCTGAAACAGATTGAAAAACGCACATAACTAGAAACACTGCCACCTAGTGACAAATTTGAGCGCTACACTCAAATGACATAAATCGACAAAAAAAGGACCAAAACAAATACTTACAATACATGTATTTAATGGTAAAGAGTGCTATGATACAAACCATTGACAAAATTAGACGTTTTTATCTAAAAACAATACTTTCATGTTTAAAAGTATAAATAATATTCCCCCGTGCATGAAGCCAACACATAAATACTTTTCATGAACCTAGATATGTGCTATTCATGACAACTGATCCTTGGCTAAACACCTTTTCATCTGGGCCGAATTCATTATGTACCAAGCGGAAGAAAGAATAATCAACCAACTGTTCAATAAGAAACCCTAAATTTAGCTTCCATCACCATCTGTTGCAGAAAGTTTTGCAACGGGTGCCACAATGAATACAACCCCAGTGGCTGAAGTAGTTTAACCGTTAAAGTTCAATGAAAACCACTCGTAATAAAATGTTCTCATGCTTCGATTAAGCAAGGCTTGTGTAATGCTCCCAACGCCAGGTTGGGTTTAGTGTTGTGCACAATGCTGTAATGGCAAAGGAACAGCATACTGTATAAAACGTAGCTCTGGTCCATTGTGCAATGACAATTAGCCACTGCCTCTGTTTAGAAAGGCTCAGAATCAGCAAGCGGCCCCCATAGCTGTGGACCAGAGCTACAACCACACAGCCTCAGGCTGCATTGTACGCGCTACAATCAAATTGATTCCGTGAAGTAAGTTTGACTGAAACTGGAAGCCTATGCCTTTGCGAAATGAAAAAAATAAAATAAAAGAAAAAACATTTTGATTGTAAGAAATGTACATTGTAAAAATGACCATCCTCAGTACAAAAATTTTTTTTATGCAGTTGTGGTGCAAATTAATGCAAGAGTATATTTTTAGTTTACATTTTTTTTGTGTGAAGAAAAATACGAGAAGATTACTCGCTTGGGTCCACTCACTTACCACTAACCATTTCATTTTTAGCAGCTACATTTCCAGTTCGGTTTTTCAATTGTTTTAATACATGAATGAATGGTTTGAACAAAACCATGTACAAATATACACATTTAATAGATAAATAACACTAAAACAATGATAGGGAAAGCCATTTCCCTACAAGAACTTGACTAAAATTAAATTTAAAAGAAAATTATGAGTAGAAAAATAAGGTGAACATAATCCACAAACATGAAAAAAAAAAAA
>JACXGI010008599.1:0-33014 GCA_016801175.1 Esox masquinongy | reverse complement strand
ACATATATGTTCATATATGTTTTGCATGAGTTTTTCATGTGGGTGACCCTGCTCGACTACATGTAACACAGGCATTTAATAGTCAGACTTCAAAAGAATAGAACCCAATAGGGAGGACATACCATTTGATTGTCATTTGTGGAGCCGCAGTTGTTCCAATAGAAGTTATCTTTGAAACAGACAATCTGCAAACTTCTGAGAAATGTGTAACAAAAAATTTAGCAGATATTAGATGCATGCAGATGTGCTCAAAAGTTTGCATACCCATGGAGAATTGGCAAAAAAAAAATAAGTTTATTTTTTAAAATTATAAAATTATCAGTTTCTATGGTTTTACTATTCATAGCTACAGTATCTCACTGAAGTGAGTACACCCCCAACATTTTTGTAAATATTTGATTATATCTTTTCATGTGACAACACTGAAGAAATGACACTTTGCTACAATGTAAAGTAGTGAGTGTACAGCTTGTATAACAGTGTAAATTTGCTGTCCCCTCAAAATAACTCAACACACAGCCATTAATGTCTAAACCGCTGGCAACAAAAGTGAGTACACCCCTAAGTGAAAATGTCTAAATTGGGCCCAATTAGCCATTTTCCCGCCCCGGTGTCATGTGACTCGTTAGTGTTACAAGGTCTCAGGTGTGAATGGGGAGCAGGTGTGTTAAATTTGGTGTTATCGCTCTCACACTCCCTCACACTGGTCACTGGAAGTCGCCATGGTCGACCAAAGAATTTGAGTGCACATGCACATGCTCAGCGTCATATCCAGAGGTTGTCTTTGGGAAATAGACGTATGAGTGCTGCCAGCATTGCTGCAGAGGTTGAAGGGGCGGGGGGTCAGCCTGTCAGTGTTCAGACCATACGCCACACACTGTATCAAATTGGTCTGCATGGCTGTCATCCCAGAAGGAAGCCTCTTCTGAAGATGATGAACAAGAAAGCCCGCAAACAGTTTGTTGAAGGCAAGCAGACTAAGGACATGGATTACTGGAACCATGTCCTGTGGTCTGATGAGACCAAGATAAACTTATTTGGTTCAGATGGTGTCAAGCGTGTGTGGCGGCAACCAGGTGAGGAGTACAAAGACAAGTGTGTCTTGCCTACAGTCAAGCATGGTGGTGGGAGTGTCATGGTCTGGGGCTGCATGAGTTCTGCCGGCACTGGGGAGCTACAGTTCATTGAGGGAACCATGAATGCCAACATGTACTGTGACATACTGAAGCAGAGCATGATCCCCTCCCTTCGGAGACTGGAAGGGGATATGATAACGACTCCAAACACACCTCCAAGACGACCACTGCCTTGCTAAAAAAGCTGAGGGTAAAGTTGATGGACTGGCCAAGTTGATGGACTGTCTCCAGACCTAAACCCTATTGAGCATCTGCGGGGCATCCTCAAACGGAAGGTGGAGCAGCACAAGTTCTCTAACATCCACCAGCTCCGTGATGTCGTCATGGATGAGTGGAAGAGGACTCCAGTGGCAACCTGTGAAGCTCTGGTGAACTCCATGCCCAAGAGGGTTAAGGCAGTGCTGGAAAATAATGGTGGCCACACAAAATATTGAGACTTTGGGCCCAATTTGGACATTTTCACTTAGGGGTCTACTCACTTTTGTTGCCAGCGGTTTAGACATTAATGGCTGTGTGTTGAGTTATTTTGAGGGGACAGCAAATTTACACTGTTATACAAGCTGTACACTCACTACTTTCTAATGTAGCAAAGTGTCATTTCTTCAGTGTTGTCACATGAAAAGATATAATGAAATATTTGCAAAAATGCGAGGGGTGTACTCACTTTTGTGAGATACTGTATTTTGAAACAACGGATAAAGTTTCTTTTCAGTATTGGAGGCAAGAAACTTATTTGACTATTATTACCTAAATGTGAAACAAAGTTATAATTGAAGATTTAACTCTGAAGGAATTGGAAGTGGTGTCAGAAGTGGTGCACTATTAATATAGCGGTATGGGGTTGCTTTCCAATTCCAATAGGAGAACTCAGTGCAAACGAAATTCCTGACCTGGACAATTGAGCCCATGAAAATTATGAAACGGGACCAAGACTCACTTTTAGGTTAAGAATCAACTGGCCAATGTTAAATGTATTGTCTTTGTGTCTGTACGTTAAAATTTTATATGTTTGTGTTATGTCCAAGTGTTGCAAACTGCCTACTTAAACATTAACTGCAAGCCTGCTTATTCTTTAACTTCTTATAGTGCTATTTGTTTTGTTTGTCATGTATGTCTGGATGGTCAATGATTCTCCTGTTACCTCAAAGTTTATGACATAAAATCATTTGAAGTGAGTAGATGGTACATGCTACGTTCATGATGACATTTGCAGAATGGTTATTCCCGATTTAAACTAATGTCTTCTACAAGTGTTGCGTTCATAATGACAATTGTTGTTTCCAATTTAGGTTAATTATCCTCTACTAGTCTCTATAAGAAAAAATAATAAATGAATGAAGAAACATGGTAATGGTGGGCTGCATCCCACCCCACACGGAAAATAAATATATTTTTGCAATGCAGGCATGTGGAATGTGATAAATATATATTTAACTTTTTTCAAAATGCATCTTTCAGGTACGAATAGCAACCTTTTATGTTTCACTTTTTATTCTGAGATGTATATCCCACACGCTTTAAAAATATATATATACAGTGGATATAAAAAGTCTACACACCCCTGTTAAAATGCCAGTTTTTTCTGATGTAAAAGAATGAGACAAAGATAAATCATGTCAGAACTTTTTCCACTTTTAATGTGACCTGTAATGTGAACAATTCAATTGAAAAACAAACTGAAATCTTCGAGGGGGAAAAATAAAAAAATAAAAACCTCACAATAACCTGGTTGCATAAGTGTGCACACCCTCTTATAACTGGGGATGTGGCTGTGTTCAGAATTAACCAATCACATTCAAACTCATGTTAAATAGAAGTCATTACACATCTGCCATCATTTAAAGTGACTCTGATTAATCACAAATAAAGTTCAGCTGTTCTAGTTGGATTTTCCTGACATTTTCTTAGTTGCATCTCAGAGCAAAAGCCATGGAGGCTTCCAAGAGGCCTACAGCAACATTAAAGGAACTACAGGAATTTCTGGCAAGTACTGGCTGTGTACTACATGTGACAACAATCTCCCGTATTCTTCATATGAATGGGCTAAGGGGTAGGGTGGCAAGACGGAAGCCTTTTCTTACAAAGAAAAACATACAAGCCCGGCTGAAGTTTGCAAAAACAAACATCAAGTCCCCCAAAAGCATGTGGGGAAATGTGTTATGGTCTGATGAAACCAAGGTTGAACTTTTTGGCCATAATCCTAAAAGGTATGTTTGGCGCAAAAACAACACTGCACATCACCCAAAGAACACCATACGCACAGTGAAGCATGGTGGTGGCAGCATCATGCTTTGGGGCTGTTTTTCTTCAGCTGGAACCGGGGCCTAAGTCAGGGTGGAGGTAATTATGAACAATTCCAAATACCAGGCAATTTTGGCACAAAACCTTCAGGCGTCCGTTAGAAAACTGAAGATGAAGTTCACCTTTCAGCACAACAACGACCCAAAGCACACATCCAATTCCACAAAAGCATGGCTTCACCAGAAGAAGATTAACGTTGTGGAATGGCCCAGCCAGAGCCCAGACCTGAATCCAATTGAACATCTGTGGGGTGATCTGAAGAGGGCTGTGCACAGGAGATGTCCTCGCAATCTGACAGATTTGGAGCACTTTTGCAAAGAAGAGTGGGCAAATATTGCCACGTCAAGATGTGCCATGCTAATAGACTCCTACCCAAAAAGACTGAGTGCTGTAATCAAATCAAAAGGTGCTTCAACAAAGTATTAGTTTAAGGGTGTGCACACTTATGCAACCAGGTTATTGTGAGCTTTTGATTTTTAATTTTCCACCTCAAAGATTTCAGTTTGTTTTTCAATTGAACTGTTTTTTTGTTTTTCAATTGAATTGTTCACGTTATAGGTCACATTAAAGGTGGAAGACGTTCTGACATGATTTATCTTTGTCTCATTCTTTTACATCACAAAAACCTGGCATTTTTAACATTTTAACAACAGGGATGTGTAGTCTTTTTATATCCACTGTATATGTGCTGTTTAAGAACAGGACATTTGGGTAAGCACAAAGACATTTGGGAAGAACAAGTAAGACATGTACTTTATTTTGTGAATAAACAACAAGGAGCATTTCTCCCCCTGACTTTGGTCCATCATTATTCTGCAAAAGAATCAGAAGCTAACAGAGGAGAACTGGGTGAAAGTGTTGTGGTCAGATGAGACCAAAATTGAGCTCTTTGGCATCAACTCAACTCGTCATGTTTGGAGGAGGAGGAATGCTGCCTATGACCCCAAGAACATCATCCCCACCATCAAACATGGAGGTGGAAACATTATGCTTTTGGGGTGTTTTTCTGCTAAGGGGATAGGACAACTTCACCGCATCAAAGGGACCATGGACGGGGCCATGTACCGTCAAATCTTGGGTGAGGACCTCCTTCCCTCAACCAGGGCATTGAAAATGGGTCGTGGATGGGTATTCCAGCATGACAATTACCCAAAACACACGGCCAAGGCAACAAAGGAGTGGCTCAAGAAGAAGCACATTAAGGTCCTGTAGTGGCCTAGCCAGGCTCCAGACTTTAATCCCATAGAAAATCTGTGGAGGGAGCTGAAGGTTCGAGTTGCCAAATGTCAGCCTCGAAACATTAATGACTTGGAGAATATCTGCAAAGAGGAGTAGGACAAAATCCCCTCTGAGATGTGTGCAAACCTGGTGGCCAACTACAAGAAATGTCCTACCTCTGAATGCCAACAAGGGTTTTACCACCAAGTATTAAGTCATGTTTTGCAGAGGGGTCGAATACTTATTTCACTCATTAAAATGCAAATCAATTTATAACATTTTTGACGTGTTTTTCTGGATGTTTTGTTGTTATTCTGTCTCTCACTGTTCAAATAAACCTACCATTAAAATTATAGACTGATCATTTCTTTGTCAGTGGGCAAACGTACAAAATCATCAGGGGATCAAATAATTCTTTCCCTCACTGTACATGCTGTAATTGTATAGGAATAGCTTTATTGAAACTTGCTGTGGTGCGTTCGGTATTAGCAAAAAGTATATACAAAATCTTTTCCCACAGATGTCTGGTTGATGTGACTAGGTTTTTTGATGTAGAAATTATCATTTGACCATTCCATGTCATAGTCCAGGTCAAGGTATTTTTGTTACTTGTGGTGTTCTTCTAATCTTGTACATTGATTAATGTCATCTAGACATCAACAGACCCCAATAATTTCCTGCGCCAGCGACCCCTGTCTTGTCCAGTTGTGCTCGTCTCTGAAGACAGCTGCATGATCGCCATTGGAAGCACGCCAGTGACCACGTTAGACAATGAGAATTTTCCAGAGGGACTGCTCTACCTCATGGCATATTATCATGCCCTACACCTCACTTACCCAATGTGTATTTCCACACTGCTATCAGTGTTGCAAACTGAAATTCTCCAAGATTCCATCCATGACCAAGATGCAACCCTCTCCTACAAAAAGGCCATTGGCGAGTGGATGACCTTCATTGAGTGAGTGCTCTAAGAGTCTCTGTCTGCCTCGCTCTCTGTTTCTCTGAGCCTCTTTTCTGACAAAGTAGTTTCAGAAAGTTATTTACAGGTTAGCCACATGTTTTGTTGGTGACAAATGTGTTCCTATGGGATATTATGCAAACCAGCAACTGGAATGTTATGCTGCTAAAATTGCTGGACTTTTTTGACATTGTGTAATTAAACAAGCCATAAACAATTAGAAAATCACTTCTCAATCTGTTTGAAATTGATCTGGAATCCTTGAGATTGTGTGATTGTGGAGAAAATAGTCTTGTCTTGAATGATGGACTTGTGAAATACTTTTCAATGAAAAGAAGCTTTGCAGAGTTTGTCATTGTTTAAATAAAAAAATGCAAAAGAAACGAATGCTTCTGTAGCCTTAATTTAAGACAAAGTCACTTATTTTTATTATGCTTTTGGAAGAAATGTTGTCTTATTGTAAGCCTTTTTAACTAATTATTAATCTTAGATCAAGGTATAAATTCTTAAGGTCAGCTCAATCAAGAGACCAAAACACTAATTTAACTTAAGTCTATCTTAAGTAATAGATTTTTCATTGCTTAGTAAGTGTAATAAGCACACTTCCTAAAATGTTGGCATTTTTGTCTAGTTTTAAGGCCCATTACTGTCTTTCAGTGGCTAGACATTTATGTTTATTTTAAGAATTCTTGTCAAGCAAAATTGGCTTACCCCATTGGCAGATTTGTTTGCTCAATATGAGACAATTGGATTATATTTAAGAATATTTGGCTTCTTTCTAGTAGGGATGTTTTTGCAGTATATTTTTTATGTACAAAAATATTTTCATAATTATATGTTAACCCTTCTGGGTCTGAGGTGATTTCGGACGGATTTTACTACTTGGACATTTTGGGTCTTATATTCATTTCTGTAACAGGTATCATGAAGTATTGTATATCCTGGTAATCACAACCCCCTTACAATAATAACACATAAAAACAGACCTCTGGGCCACTATTTAGAAAGTTCATGTGTTGGAAAGGCAAAAACAATGTTCTGTGGAGAACATGTCTGCACTTTGGTATGACAAAATGTTTTTGTTTCAATGTCTATTTGTGATACTCTCATGCCTTTACTGACATATTACAATGTTTTTGGCTGTATCTAATGAATAAAATTAATAATACAATGTAAAAAATATGGGTTACCAAAAAAGTTGGGATCCACACCTTTGATATGAAGCCCTTTTTTATGAATTTACATAAAAACAATTTGCAACCCCTGGCCTGTAAGTACACCAAACGGCCACTAGAGAGCAGCAGAGGACCAGCAGCGCAGTTTGTATTCATTTTTCCTTACAAAATCAGTTTGCTATCCAAATGTTTTCCAAAAACCAAACAACATCCCCATGGTTTGTTGACAGAAGAAAAATGTTATATCATATTTATAATACAACCGACATAACACAGTGCTATAGATCATACATAGTGATGTACTTACATGTAATCCGAACGGGTGTTGACACAGTCGCCTGTCTGAGCTGAATGGTCATTGGCGTCGCCTGGTAGAAAGTGTTCTTGGGCAGAATAACCTTCCTCGGCCTCTTGGTAACTTTCAAATATGTTCTAAAACACTTTGGGTTGAAAACAAAGAGCTATCTTGCATAAACGGAACAAAAACATCGTTGCTAATCGACATTATTGACCAGTGACCAGTGGCATGCGGCATGTTGTGTACTGTGACTATGGCACTGACCTCTATGACGTCCCATCATTCCTGCATTGTAGAGGTCATGTCTCCAGTCGTGATAAACATAGTAGAAGCGCCGTTTGTGATTGGACATCATGGAATCGACAACTAAACAAAGGAAGACTTGGATTATTCAACGCGTAATGGTGACCGGTTTGGTCCAAATCTACCAGACGGACTGTAATGGCCATAGGAACACAAACTGTGTACTAATCTCTTCGTTCAAATGCCTAGATATTAGCTAAAGTCAGCCGTATGATTCTAGTGATTACTTTTCTGGATATTTTTGGAAATGTACACTATGCGCTCAAGTCAGCGGTGGCCACTTGGTTCCACTTGACTATTTCTTTAACGGAGGCTTTTATCCCCATAGGGACACAAACGATGTTCAGAATGCTTTGTTGGAGTTCTCTGGATATTAGGTAAGTACGATTCTAGTTACTACAGTTCAGTTCTGGATATTTATAGACATGTACACTATGCGATCAGTCAGCGGTGGCCACTTGGTTCCACTCTATTTCTCTCACGCAGGCTGTGATCTCCATAGGAACACAAACTATGTACCAATCCCTTCGTTGGAATACCTAGATATTAGCAAAAGTCAGCCGTATGATTCTAGTAATAACTTTTTATGGAAATGTACACATATGCGCTCAGTCAGCGGTGGTCAGTTTTAGTGAGATTTTACATTCGCCTCATGCTGGCCATGATCCCCAAAGGAACTCATACTGTGTACGGAACGCTTCATGAATATGCCTAGATAGTATCTAATGAAAAAACATGATTCTAGCAATGTTGGGTTTTTTTATATTATGCAAATGTACACAGAGGGTTCCATCCGCGGATCCAGACCAAAGAGGTTTAAAACATTTCAAACTTTTAAAGGGAAATCATGAAGAACAATTTGTCATATTTTATCGGACACACACACAAGTATCAGCTTCTGCCAACTTGTGGCATCATTAGACACATGTAGCAAATATTTACACTCCATGCACACACACTCACACTCGGACCAAATTGTCTTCATTCATAACTTGACATCTGCTGAAATGAAGTAAAAGATGGCTGGGCTCAAATAAATAACTTACACATGGTGGATGTCTTAGGTGTATACCTGATATTTATTTCTCAATACAACATAAATAAAACCTAGGCTTTTATGTTTTGTGGGTGCAAAATTGAACACATGTTGATGTTGGGGTAATGCCGGAGATAATAAGGTTGAACAATGGCGAAATGTACCTGAAAAGGCTGTTAGCTTCTGTCCACTTTAGATCCATGAACAGAGTCTTTAAACAAACACGTCAGGGGAGAATCTTTATTCAGCATGAGTCTACAATGTTGACCTTCCATAGTTTTTACATGTTCTCCAATGATTACAAAGTTAACACAGTCTTTTATGACAGGACACATAGGAGGCGTTCAGTGTTCATAGCCAACCATTACACAGACTATAACAAGGGTATCCTACAAAATATTCCTTGTATGGTGTATTCCAACCTATGACCCAAGGGTCTATTCAGAGAGTCCCATGACAGTCACATACATAGTTCCTAGCAGGTGGTATGGACAGAGTGTTTGGGACCCATCTGTAATGGGGCATCACATTTCCTACCTAGTCTCCTTTGTAGAGATAGCACTCTCATACATTGTGTCAAGCTTAATTCAATTACTTTTCATGCCCAATATCTCTCAAGCCCTTGACTATAAACACAACATTAAACTTATATTACTGGATTCATTCTGTGGGCTAATGTCTTACTACCCCTGCTCAGAAGGAGTTTCATTTTTGGGAACCCAGCCTGGTTGGCTTCAGTAAACATAGAGGTCCAGGATTTCTGAATGTGAAGTGGTTTACTAATGAGATCCACATTACAGCATGATGAAAACTAGCCCACCAAGCAGGATCAGCAGAGCTGTGAAGACAGAGTCATTAGAGATGATTGGACACTATTATATATTATTGAATAACATATTAAATAATATATATATTCTATGGTATATGGAATGATAAGAAACTAGGCCCTATGGTAATAATGCGTAAATGATTTATCTTCGTGTAATTGTGTAAGTGCTCACAATGTAATACTTGTATTTCTAATAATAATAATATACAGGATCCAATAAATACTTCCGAAAACTAAACACGTCCTATTCATGCAACTACAACAGTGGATATAAAAAGTCTACACACCCCTGTTAAAATGCCAGGTTCTTGTGATGTAAAAGAATGAGACAAAGATAAATAATGTCAGAAATTTTTCTACCTTTAATGTAACCTATAACGTGAACAATTCAATTGAAAAACAAACTGAAATCTTTGAGGGGGAAAAATAAAAAATATAAAACTCACAATAACCTGGTTGCATAAGTGTGCACACCCTTGAACTAATACTTTGTTGAAGCACCTTTTGATTTGATTACAGCACTCAGTCTTTTTGGGTAGGAGTCTATTAGCAGGGCACATTTTGACGTGGCGATATTTGCCCACTCTTCTTTGCAAAAGCGCTCCAAATCTGTCAGATTGCGAGGACATCTCCTGTGCAAAGCCCTCTTCAGATCACCCCACAGATGTTCAATTGGATTCAGGTCTGACTAAGGCCCCGGTTCCAGCTGAAGAAAAACAGCCCCAAAGCATGATGCTGCCACCACCATGCTTCACTGTGGGTATGGTGTTCATAATACCTTTTGGTATTATGGACAAAAAGTTCAACCTTGGTTTCATCAGACCATAACACATTTTCCCATGTGCTTTTGGGGGTCTTGATGTTTGTTTTTGCAAACTTCAGCCGGGCTTGGATGTTTTTCTTTGTAAGAAAAGGCTTCCGTCTTGCCACCCTACCCCATAGCCCATTCATATGAAGAATATGGGAGATTGTTGTCACATGTAGCACACAGCCAGTACTTGCCAGATATTCCTGCAGTTCCTTTAATCTTGCTGTAGGCCTCTTGGAAGCCTCCCTGACTAGTTTTCTTCTTGTCTTTTCATCAATTTTGGAGGGACGTCCAGTTCTTGGTAATGTCTCTGTTGTGCCATATTTTCTCCACTTGATGATGACTGTCTTCATTGTGTTCCATGGTATATCTAATGCTTTGGAAATTCTTTTGTACCCTTCTCCTGACTGATATGTTTCAACAAGATCCCTTTCATGCTTTGGAAGCTCTCTGTGGACCATGGCTTTTGCTCTGAGATGCAACTAAGAAAATGTCAGGGAAATCCTACTAGAACAGCTGAACTTTATTTGTGATTAATCAGAGTTACTTTAAATGATGGCAGGTGTGTAATGACATCTATTTAACATGAGTTTGAATGTGATTGGTTAATTCTGAACACAGCCACATCCCCAGTTATAAGAGGGTGTGCACACTTATGCAACCAGGTTATTGTAAGGTTTTTATTTTTTATTTTCCCCCTCGAATATTTCAGTTTGTTTTTCAGTTGAATTTTTCACATTATAGGTCACATTAAAAGTGAAAAAAGTTCAGACATGATTTATCTTTGTCTCATTCTTTTACATCACAAAAACCTGGCATTTTAACAGTGGTGTGTAGACTTTTTATATCCACTGTAATTAAAAATTTCAGCAGTAATTCCTATTTGGTTTTGTTACCTTGGGACAGGGTGCGCTGTGGACCAAAAGCGTTTGGTGTGGCTGAATTGATGCTGTTGGTCGCAGTGGCGGTGGGGTCAGACAGGTCCACGGCTGCAGTGCTTACAAAGACAGCCTTGTTACTAAAGTGGGTTCCTGAAGGAGGTGAAAAAGAGGAGAGAGGGTTCAAGAAAGACTACACAGAAAAGGTGCATTGTCCACAGAGGTTTTGTAGGCATGAAACAGCTGCTAGGTGCTGATCTGGGGTAAACTGAGCATTTCCATAATTAATAGATAAGGTAAAGATTGTGCGAGGGGAAGCTGATCTTAGATCTGTTCTTTGGAGCGTGTTAGGATGCTTCACCATTAGTCACAGTCCCAGCGTAGATGGAAATGAAATAGTTGGTACTGCTGCTCCGGGTGGTGGTAGCATTGGGGACTGTAGCAGTGAAGATGCACCCAAAGGTCTGACCACTGACTGAGCCCATCACCAGGTTAGAAGGCAGCTACAAGAAACAAGGGAAACAACATTATTAGAGAAACGTCAGTAGGGATAAACTGTACATCTAGTCAGGTACACTGTTATTCACCAAGTCCATATCCCAAATGGACCACAAGTCTTTAATCAGAGATTAACCTTGCTAATTGATATCAAATTTAGCATCAGTTAACATTGACAAGAAATTGGAATTAAAGTTCTTTATTAATCTTACTAATGCTCGCAATTTTGCACGTCTTATTGAGTTCATCAGCCCCATACAAGAAAAGCATGAAATCAGAAGAGAAAAAATTCCGGCTAAGTGGTCAAACTTACTGTGGTAAGAATCTCAACTCCATTTTCAAATGCGGAAAATAAATAGACGGTGTTGTTGACGTTAATACACAAATAGATGGAGACATGTTGTCCTTACAAAGAGAGAGGATGAATACAAACAAATATATAATAAGAATGTTTTTATTAATAATAATATTAGAATGTGTACAGGTTGAAGATTCTTATTTCATTCATGAATGAAATGTCAAATAAAATCAATCCTGAAGTTCCTAGAAAATTAAACAATATTTTCACTGCAGTTTTCATACCGTTGTACAGTTTGTAGACAATATTGTAAAGGTTCTGGACAACACTACAGCGATGTAGATGCTGGATTGTCCTTGAAGCTGGAACGAAAAGTTCTGTCCCGAGATGAAACGGGTTGAGATGAAGAAACAGGATCCAGACACGGATGGGTCACAGTTTTTCGGCTCAGCAGCGCAGAACTGTGTGGTTCCACAACTTGCCCTTGAGATTTTTAACTGCGTGTAAAGAGTTCCTCATTAGTGGTTGGGGTGTTTGGTATTTATTTTACCTAAAAATGCAACGTGCAATTGGTACATTTAACACTTTACTTTTATGTATAATTTGAATTATAGGACATAACTTACCAATGACTCACAAGCGTAGTTTAACTTTGGTGCCCCATTCAGAAACCAGCATACTCTGTAAGCTTGTTTTTTACTTTTTACCAACCATGTAAAGACTTTACCATGACATCTGACAGTAGCCTGCATGTGGCAAATATAATTTTGTACACCTAGTGTAATATAGTAATTTTAAAGTGTTGTATGTCACTACACAGTACCTGCCTTGATACCAAAAGAGGAGAGAGGGTTCAAGAAAGTACCTGCTTTCCAATACAGCAGGTGCACTATTTATAGGCTATTATAAAAGTTACTGTGACTCATGCAGGAATAAGTACTTTATTAAAACTCCCCCAACAGCTACTCTCTGGCTGAACCCATTTCCTTTTCCATTTCACTTTGTAAGGTTTATTGTTGAGATCTCTTAAATGTCTTGGAAGCCGGGTGAGACGTGTAACCTTGGCCACTCACTGAGGCTGCTGTTTTGGAGTTTTGTGCCTCAGCTCCCATTCCCACGCACGTCATTACCGTGATGACTGCGAACACAACTCTGCTCCAATTGTTCATTCCTGTTACAATAATGGAGACACAATGTTAGGATGTAATTATGATAATAACATTTACAAATGTAATTACCAACGTTAAGATACGGTGATCCATCATGACTTATACTGCATTTTAAGGCTTACAAATGATGATTAATTTTTTTGGAGGTTTGAATGAAGACAATAATATGAATACATTAGAAATAAAAGTGAATTAACATAGGCCTACCATTATTGTGGCATTTGATAATTAAGGATTATGGAGGTGTATAAGAATACAATTACATAATGAATACAACATAATGAATACACTGAATGGGTGAACTTAAAAATGTATTACTCTATTGAAATTGTTACTACATCAATAATAACTAGGTGCTTTATTTAAACTTCATAATGTCAACAATGTCAACATGGATGAAATAATAAGTTAGGATACAATAGCTTGCCAGCAAATAAAACTTAAATATCATCCAGCATCATGTCAGTATTGAAATTGCCTTCCAGTATTTAAACGTGACAGAAAAAAAACACAGATTTTTAAAAAAAGTTTGTATTTTTAAATATCTGCATCATTAGATAACATAGCTGGTAAATGTACCTGTAATTCTGTATTTTCGAAGACCTCTTCAAGTAAAAAATGACGTTGCTGTTTTCCTTGAACAAGTGGTTGTCACAGTCTGGCTAATGGAAGTCACAGGTACATTTAAGGAGACGCTCTTCTCCCAACTAAGCTTGCTCTCTATTTAAAACAGGACTCGTGAAGGGAGGGACATAGGGTGGGAAAAACCTGCCTCTACGTTCACAATCAAATGCAGTCAGGTGTAACATCACTAAATACACACATACCCAGACACTTCTAGTTCCACGTACACAGCGTGTTAAGCTTTGATTAATTACTGATTAATTTCAGCTTGTTTCTTACCGGGTAGTTCTCACGTAACTAGGCAGTAACAATAATGCAAGAATGTGGTAAGAATGGATAGGAAAGTATGAACAATTTCTTTATGTGTTGTTACAAGGAATTAACCACCTATTTACTTCTCAACTTACAGTGTAGTTCCCACATAACTAAGTAACAAGAATGTACTGTAAGTACGTTGTAAGAATTTGTAGCTATGTAGGAACAATTTAGGTGTTACGTGTACATATATGAACAAAGAGCGTTACTACTCCATAACTAGTTAGTAAATAGACAGGCGATAAAAAATCAATATTGAAAGTATATAATTTTCATTCTTATTCGTGCTTATGAATTTACCATCTAAAGGTGACTTAAATAATTATTTTATTTCAGGTTAGCTCATAGAATTAAGGATTTAAGAGAGAACAGAAAGGAGATGATGTGCTTTTTTGTCCGCATTGAGCAACTTTTCACCATGCCAACACACACGTTGGGCAATCGGTTCTTGACAAACCAATTGCTATAAAACATAAATGTATGAATTAAGAATCAATGTGTGTTATGAATCAAGACACAGAAAGCACTTTTCTGTCGGCTGTCCCACATCCACCACCGCTTATCCCCTATAATATGTAACCACATGCATGTTTTTTTCTACAATATGAGAAACGACAGCACTTATTTATCCACTTTAAAATGTGGATATGCAACCTTGCCTGGCTCACATTTCGATAGTTGCCCAACATTCAAATCATCTAGATTCCTCTAAATACCCATAGAAGGCAAAGCTTATTTGTTTTTTGCAAAGGCACACCATTTCTGTTTGAATACTGTCCTCAGACAGACAGATGACCATTAAAAAACAATTGATTCTTTTCAACTGCTTCTTAAGCCATTTAATAGTTGAGTAACTTGTATTTTTCCTGGGCTATATAACTGATATGTATTGCTGGGGGTACTGCAGGGCTGGAGATGAAATAGATACTATAGATTAGGTACGTTATGCACAGTAGATTTAACCAATGATGAACATAACCTCATTAATATCTTTTGTTGTGTTGTAGTAAGAAATCCAGAGGATGTACTACAGATAATGTGTAGTACACTGTGTAGGTTTTTGGTTATTGCTGTTGTAATAACCAAAAATGTATTTTTGTTCATGCTGCACTGTCGCTCATACAGTATTATCGACTAGCACTTTGGAAGTTTGTTCACTGAATTCATGACTTTTCTCTACTTATCGGAATGCTTGCTGTGATTCCTTTGTCCTGCCGCCAATTTTGTTTACCAACACACCGATGGAGAAGAAAGAAGAGAGGCAAACATGCCAGTATCCTATGTAGATCTCAGGCAAGATACTGAAATGTGCCATTACTAAGCATTTTACTTGCAAATGGTAAATCCCGAGACAATAAAACAGATGAACTACATGCTCAGATTAACTTCCAGTGGGACATTGTGAACTGCTGTGTGCTGGCGTTTGGTGAGACCTGGCTAGACCCTATGGTGCATGAATCGGCCATTACCCCAGTGGGTTTTTCCATCTACCGGCAGGACAGAACTTCGGAGTCAGGTAAATGTAAAGGTGGAAAACCAAAAAACGTATCTCCAGTAACGTATCTCCAGTTCTTATGCACGTGAGAGGGCAACACTTCACATAGCAAAACTGTAAATTATAACCCTGTAAAATCAGAGCCCACCGCATGAGGCGGCGGTTCTGATTGTACATCTGCCGTAAGAACACCAATGGGTTATGGTTTGTAAAGACCAGAACGGGCAAGGCACTGGAGCCCACATAAACTTAAAAAATCTGTAAAACCAGCAATAACGCTAGCGTCTTTTGTTCGATGGTGGAGTGCCTTGACTGACATGCGTTGAACTTACAGGAAAAGAAGCTGACGGGCCGATCCACTCCCTCCTCGTCTTCTGCAAAAGGACTGCACCCACCCCTACCGTGCTGGCGTCTACCTCCAACTTAAAAGACTTGTCAAATTTGATGGCGGCAAGCACTGGTGCATTACAGAGCAGCGCTTTAGCGGACTCAAAAGCATACTGACGTTCCTTTGACCACGTAAACAGCACTTTGGGGCTTAGCACCGTCGAAATGTTCTTCCAAAACGTATGGTAGTACCCTACCATCCCTAGGAATCTGCGCAACTGACAGCGAGTTGTGGGAGCAGGGAAAGCAACAATTGCGTCCACCTTGCCAGTTATGGGGTGCACCTGAACGCGTCCCACCTGCTTCCCTAAGTAAGTTACAGTAGCCTTCCCAAACTCACACTTGGCCCAATTGAGGGTTAGAGAAGCCTTCTGTAACCGCTGGAACACATTTTCCAGAGTGGCGAGATGATTGGACCAAATAGGCGAGTACACCACCACATAGTCCAGGTAAGCTGTACAATTTGGCACATCCCCTAACACAGGGGTAACCAGACGCTGAAAAGTAGCAGGAGCGTTACACATTCCGAAGGGTATTACAGTGTGCTGTGCAAAGTTATCAGATGTTACGAAAGCTGAGATGTCAGATGCCCAAGAGGTTAGAGGCACTATTAACAAATCTAACTTCCTCTTGAGTTACCCTTTTAACAAATCTAACTTGACCTTTTAACAAATCTAACTTGCTCATGAAAACAGCGAACCAATTCTATAAACACATTCATTCATACAAGGCAGAGGAAAAGAATCAGGAATCGTAACAGAGTTCATACGACAATAGTCTACACAGACGGATGTAACGTCAGGTTTAGGTACGAGTATGCATGGGGAACTCTAGGAACTATTACCAGGCTTGGCCATGTTGTTCCTCAACAAATAGGCAACTTCACCCTTCATTATCTCTCTTTTTAGCATTTACCCGGTATGGATGCTGACGATTAGGAGCCGCCTTCCCCACATACACGTCACGCACCAAGACAGGGATGTCCTGAAACACATTGAGAACACTGTTAATCAGCTGGATGAGGTCACCAGTTTGCTCGTTACACAAATGCTCCATTTGAGAGCATAACTTCTTTAGCGTCTCTGAATTACACAAGCGTTCACACTGCTGCAACGTATGGCATAACTCCAACCCATCCTCGTAATCCTCTAGGTCCGCATTAGACTGCAGCACCACCGCAGCCACAATGGAGACGACGGACTGGATCGGCTGGCTTGAGGAACTGTCGGCAGAGTCATGCACATGATATGCCTTCAGCATGTTAACATGACACACAGAGGAAGAGCGCCTACCATCCGGGGTTGTTATCATATAATTGGTTTCACTGAATTTCTTTTCCACACGAAACGGCCCAGAAAAACTAGCCGACAGAGACGTGCCAGGGATTGGCAACAAAACTAAAACTTGATCCCCTGGTGCAAATGAACGGCCAACAGCCTTTTTGTCATAATGGGACTTCATAATGGGACTTTTGGGATGAGGAGAGAGACTTTTGGGCTAGCACACAGGAGGCATGCAGTCTCTCCCACATCTGACTGACATAATCCAACACGTTTTTAGGGGCACTACCTGGTGTAGGAGATAGCATATGCTCCTGTAACACTTTTAGTGGACCCCGTGGGGGTGTCCAAACACGAGGTCAGCAGGGCTGAACTCCAAGGATTATTGTGTTGTTTCCCTGATAGCAAATAGGACAAATGGTACCCCCTCACCCCAATCAATGTTGGCATCCATACAGTATTTATGTAGCATTCCTTTAAGAGTCTGATGCCAGTGTTCGAGAGCCCCTTGACTCTCCGGATGATACAGACCAGAGACTTAATGTGAAATGGACAGAGTCTTTAACACATTTGAGAACAATTTAGATGTAAAGTTGGTTCCCTGATCGGTTTGAATTACTTTCGGGAGCCCAAACGTGTAGAAGAACTTAACTAGTGCCTTTACCACAGACACAAGGGAAAGAGGGCAGCAGGTAAAAGGGTTAGGAGTAGTGCAATACCAGCGGTCTGTCAAATCAAAGAAACAATACAAAAAGTCCCTGAACTTCCCTACAACTCTACCCCTGCCTACCACAAACTACCCTAGCACACATCTGACCTCACTGCTACATAAAACACTGGGTGACAGCCGCTGGCTTCTAACCTAGTGTATATAACAGTGGGTTACCTACGGGTATATGTAAACCCCAGGGTGTCTTCCTAGCCCTAGTCCACAGTGATCTAAGATGAGGTTTACACATAACACCAGCACTAACACCAATACACCTTTCACTCACACAAAAACTAACCCAACTCTAACCCTAACTCGAAATACAAATGATTTCTCTCTCTTCCTCTCTCTCACACAAAATAAAACGGTAAGCTAAGCTACCTCTTCCAAACACAAACTGAAAGACACTATAAGGTGGTGAGCTGCTCAGGATTGGCCAGTGGAGGTTGATGGCCACGCCCACAGCCTAGATTTACATTTTCGATCGTACCAACGCTAAGTGGCATGGGCTGTTGGCAGATTAGGTCAGAAAATGGGGGAAAAAACAGATAGTCTCTAAATTGTTTTCTGTTAGTCAGTTTAGAATTCCGACAATGGAACAATGTAATACACGCCTATTTAGGAAACGTCATGGAAGGAGGAGTGTGTAGCTTTCAAAATGGCAGTTTTATTTTAATTACAAACTCAAACGCCAATTGGCGTAGGCATTTGGCTGTTCTAGTGTTAATACAAACACATTCTTGTATTCTTCAAATTTATTAGCAATTTAAAACAAACATTCTGTAATTAATTATTTTTTATACTATTCCATATAGTTTGATAACGAACCAGTAGATAAACTGATGCTCTGGCTGGATGGTGATGCTGCGGAGGAGAATGTGTATGCTAATAGGGACGATACATATGCTAATGACGTCAAACGGCGTTCGGCTCTGAAAGGCCTGTGTTAACATTATAAACAGTTCTAGTGTTAGCTAGGTAATGACTGGCAAGTTAGCTAGGTAATGACTGGCAATTAGCTAACTAATAGTTAAAAATGCACTGCATATATTATTGGAACCTAGTTAGCTAAGCTAGCCAGCTAGATGCTGACTGTCTAGTAGTATGAAATGTTAGTCACCCCGTTTCCTGACCCCATACACCTGTATTTACTACTCTTAATTAGTAATAAGATGATCCTCCACAAGCATCATCTTGTAAGGTCCTTTAGACGCCATAATAACACTAACTTACCAGCTAGATAGCTAGCTCACTAACTTTTTATACTCGATAACCGTCCCACTGATTGGGTTAGCCTCTTCAGTTGATTCTGATTGAGGCTGAATCTCAAATCGCATACTACAAACTAAAAGTACACACTTGGCGGATGATCGTGAAGTACGTACAGTTTCGTTTATAGGAAGCAGGTAGGCCAGTATTGGGACTTATTGGGACATACTACCTTATCATAAAATTGTGTCTCAACATTAGATCATTTTCTCACGCATTAACATCACGCCAAGTTTGAATATTTAACTAGACACCATTTAGCACTGTATTTCCCCAAAAAGCATGCACAGATTCATTCTTTAAAAATCCACCAGAAATAGTAGACCATCCATGAACTTTTGGCATACTATTTTCAGCGTACTATGGTTTGGGACATCCTAATCTTCTTGCATTATAATCGGACTTACTATATAGTATGCAAGTATGCGATTTGAGATTCAGGCCAAGTTACGCCAAAATTTGAATTAAACCTGCATCCAATGAAAATGGTCTTTGCCAACAAGACGATGACATTGGTGAAGGCCTGCCACGCTCACGTTTACACACAGATATCTAATTTCAACATTCTCCATCATGGCTAAGTATGTGCTGTTTTACTTCGCCGATAAGTCATCTGAAGTTGGAAAAATAGACTTAGTCAAAGAAAACGATGGAGGAACTGTTACTCAAGTAACTTCTTGCCCAGACCTTTCTAGTCAATCTGGATGGGCACTACACTGCTTGCACAATTATTAGGCAAATCGTATTCCTCAAGATTTATTTTATTGTGAAACAAACACAATGGTCTCAGCCAATCCAAAATATAACTGAACCTCAAACCTGAATGTTTAACAAAGGAAAAGTGAGTTTTGATCTTTCTCAGGGAAATACATAAGAGTGCAGAATTATTAGGCAACAATTGGTGTGCAGAATTATTAGGCAACTAATTAAAAAAATAATTTCTCCCAACTCACGTGTTTATTCTCAATTTTTAAAGTGTAACAAATAAGTAACCCAAAATGACAGTGAATTAAAATGTTTGTCCTTTCAAAAATATTCAGTGACCAATATAACCACCCTTCTTTTCAATAACTACCATGAGCCTTCCATCCATGGAGTCTGTCAGTTTCTTTATCTGTTCAACTTTCGCTGAAGCAGCAACCACAGCCTCCCAAATGCTGTTCAAAGAGGTGTATTGTCTTCCCTGACGGTAAATCTCACGTTTGAAAAGAGCCAACAAATCGTCAATAGGATTTAAGTCAGGTGAGGAAGGGGGCCAGGTCATTTTTTGGGCATTGTGGCCCTTGCTGGCTAACCAAGCAGTGGAGTACATGAATGCATGTGATGGAGTATTGTCCTGCATGAAGTTCATGGCCTTCTTGAATGCTGAGGAATTTTTCCTGTACCACTGTTTGAAGAAAGTATCTTCCAGAAACTGGCTGTAGGTTTGGGAGGTGAGTTTCAGTCCATGTTCAACCCAAAAAGGTCCAACTACCTCATCCTTAATCACAGCAGCCCATACTAGTACCCCTCCGCCACCTGGCTGGCGCCTGACTGAAGTGGTGCCGTGTGTTCATTAGAGATCCAGCCACGGCCCATTCATCATGTCCATCAAGAGTCACTCTCATTTCATCTGTCCATAAAACCTTTGAAAAATCTGTCTTCAGGTATTTCTTGGCCCAATCCATATGCTTCAATTTGTGAATCTTATTCAGTGGTGGTCTTCTTTCAGCCTTCTTGACTTTGGCCATGTCTCTGAGCGCTTCTTGACACCTTGTACTTCTGGACACTCAAGGGTGGGTTGTAGTGCAGGAATATGATGGCACTGGAGGATAATGGGTTCCTGGTAGCTTCAAGTCTTTTGCAGTTAATTTGCGTCTTTTGTTCTCCATGCATTTTGTGCGACCCAGTTGACTATTCACAACAAATCCTTTGATTGTCTGGTGGTCATGCCTCAATAGTTTAACTATTTCCAGAGAGTGTTGCATCCATCTGAAAGGCATTTTACAATTTTTGACTTTTCAGTGTCAGTTAAATCTCTTTTGGCCCATTTTACCTGAGGTCATGAAGCTGCCTAATAATTATGCGCACCTTGATATAAGGTGTAATTCACTTTCACCACACCCTCCCTCATTACACAAATACATATCACCTGAAAATTATTCAATCCAATGAGCATTCAAGTTCATATGGTTTGGAGTTGGAAAATGTGCATAGAAATAATGATACGTTCAGAGTACTCACTTGCCTATTAATTGTGCACGCAGTGTAGAGCAGCAGTTGGGCCATATGTGTGATTTTTACTGTCATATTAGCATAAATGATGACAATACATCAGTAGGGAATGTTTTTAGTTAATGTTTCATATAAACTTTCCTATAAAGGATTACCATTGAAACTTTCTTGACTCAACGTCTGTCAGGTTGCGTTGACTTGTAGTCTCCACATACTCTCTTTAGACACTTGCAGTACAATCCCCCCACCATAAACGCACATTTCTATGTAAACTAGTTAATACTACAGTGAGGGAGCGTTCGATGAGGGAACGAGACCTGTTTATTATGTTTATACCTAGTGTCTTACCTTGCTTGTCTATACTCCGGCTCAACCTTAAACGTATCCCTAGCCCTAGGTCAATACCCATATCCCAGTTCAACACTGTTGCAGGAGCCAAATGAGAGCCTAAGAATTATGTTATTTATTTATGTTTAAGCAAGTGATGTCTGTGTGTTGTTGTTACTACTTTTCCCTTTGAGTGTGTATGGCCCCCTCTACAGGCACTGAGAGAGAACCATTAAAAGGTCTAAAAGGATGGGGGAGGAGTGTTTGGCACATAGTTTTTTGACAATGCGCCTTGCTCCATATTTACCATCTGTATTATTTTACATGGATTAACACTCAGATTTGTTTTTTCAGTTTAACTACAAGTAATTTCTGTATTTTCTAAATGTTGTAAAATACTCAATACATTTCTTTTCAATACAAAAACAACCCTGGACAATGGATTGCTATGCGTCAGGACAACACTACAACACTCCTCAATGTGGCCAAACCGAATAGGAATAAAAATTACATGGGCAATATAAAGGACGGTTTTGCTGCTACATTTAGTCAAAAAACTCTGCTAGAGCTACATTGGAATTTGGAACTACTACACTAGAACTTAGAACTACTGCATTGATGTGTTTGGTGAGAATTGTTTGGTGTAACTTGCAAGAAAGGAACAACCCAGTGAGCAGTCGAGGCTATAATGTCCTACAGCCAGTGGGCCACCAGCTTTTGCCGCTTTTCTCCTGATCTCAATTTGCATAAGCTAATTTGCATCTCAGGCGGCTTTCAAACAGCGGCCCAACTGCTTTACGCTGGCAGCTAGCCGCCGTAGAGAGGGCGTGCGCTGTGATCTGCTGTATGTGCTTGTGTTGCCATTTTCTTCCAGCAGAGATGCTATTGTACCCCTTTTATTCGTGTACTGATTATTTGTATTAACATTATTTTAATATTGTTGAATCTTACTGTACAGAATTTTGGTCAGCATTGGTAGTTTATAAATAAAGTACACTTTGACTTTTGCACTATTGCTTGTGTAAAGGACCTTTGTGTATACATGTACAGTTAACACATAGAAACAGCTGTCTCTCACCATTGCTTAACATAACTTTTTTCCCGAACTAATGGCCATTTTCCACTGCATGGTACCGGATCAACTACTCGCCTATAGCCTCGACTTTAATCGCTTCATGGGGGACAGTTCTTTACTGTGTTTAAACACCACCGTGTCCATAGATGGCGCTGTAGCGAATGTGAATTGCACGTAAGGCAAGACAATCGCCATTTTGCAAGCTAGGAATCCCATGTTCTAGTAATGTGAAAACTGGATCATTTTAGTGATTTGGTTCTTTATGTCTCGTTTAGGAAAAGGAACAACTCTTTTTTCAAAGGGTGTAAGGTATAAGCTATATGCTCTGAATTGGACAATACAACATGTGGATTATGACATTGTTTTACTACAATTTGATGAATTCCTGAAATTCCTGAAAGATCGAGATTTATTTGGACATCGGACTGAAAATTATTGAACGCTGAGTCACCTACATAGCTATGGTGAGTTCTGTTCTGCGTTATTATAACTAATCAAGTGTTGTTAGGTTACTAAGGTTAGTTACGTTCTTACTATGTTAGTAAGAACGTAATGACTGTTTTGTATTAAACAAAGAATGTTTGCAATATTCTATTAACATTTTAAGAGAATATTGCAAACAGTAGCTGGTAGCTGAACGCAGGTTCTATACCATTGGCGGGAAAACAAGTTATAGAAACTGAGCTTGAAAAAAAACAGCGTTGGCCTGAGATGAAATACCTACAGCAACCCTTGTGTTTCTTCGTGTGTCCACAAGTTTGGTTGCTTAATATTTTATTTCTTCGTTTATCCTCAAGTTCGGATGTTTTGTGGTTCTTCGCATATCAACAGTTGAACAAGTATGGTTACATTGTTAGCTAACTTGTCTAAATCGTGTTTCTTAGTCTTTACAAGTTAGAATGTTATAATATATGTGCTTATTCCTTGTAACTTTTATCAACTGATACATAATGTTAGCTAAATCGTGTTTCTTTGTGTAACGTTATCCGCATCATGTAGATAACTAGCCCTTGGTTATTTTCTATTGTATTATGTTTTGTACTTTTTCACATTCAAATACTGTAAATTTATGTCTGTTGCTGGACATGTTTTCTTGCACTATTTGATTTTTTTTTAAATGTATTCCAATTCATTTGCATATGTTTATTTTTTATGCTTGCTGTATAATGCATGTTTTTTTGTATGCATCTTGCACTATTTGAAATAAATTTTTTAGATTTTATTCAGTTCATTGTCATTTGTGATGACCAAAATTATATGCAGAAACGCTCGGCGGCCGCAGTAGCAGAAAGCCGGAGGGCCACTGACGTGTTGCTTGCTGGGAAAGGCCAAGAAACTGACCACTGTTTAGTTAGAAGACCTGTCAGGAATATCAAGACTTGTATTGGAATGGCACTAGCCTGTAGTGGAAAATGGCTGAAGGTAATATAGGTTTTGCCTACCAGGTCAACCTGGACCAATTTGCAACACTTTCAGAAAGAAAGGATTTGGAGGAAAGGATTTCTCGGATGCACAAATCTAGGAAGGGTAAATTGGGAAATTTAACCCGCAAAATGAATGTTATCACTGACTTGATGGACGACAATAAGAGTCTTGAAGTGGTTGAAGTTGTTAAAGAAGGCATGCTTCAGTACACAGAAATGTTAAAGGATTTCAAAAATGTTATCAACTACTATCATCAATTGATAACGGAGGAAAGGAAAGAGGACATTGTGAATTGGTATGAACCCAAACTGCAGTGTATCAATGCCTTTATTTACAAAGCCACCAAATGGATTGCGGATACATCTGCAGTGCCAGAGAACTGATGCATGTAGTATGGAGAGAGACAGTGTTAAAGTAATTGATAGCGTATGCCAAACCTCCAGCCACAGGTCAAGCAGTATTCAAGCATAGGCTGAAAAAGCTGCTTTACTAACAAAGACTGCAACTGTCAAGGAGAAACAACATCTTGAGGATGAAGAAGAGGTATTAAAACGAAAACTGACAACTGAGGAAAAGAAGAGAGACTCTTGAATTGCAAAAAGCTGCTTCAGCAAAGCTTACTGTCTAGACATCTGCTGATGGAGAGAGGAAGGATGCCTTAACAACAGTAGCTGGCGTGCATGGATACTGTGAGGAAATGGCAGAGCCACACCGGATTTCAGATGTTGGATTATACACAGAGTCAAGGAGCACTTTTGCCGTACAGGAACACTATACGTCCCCAAAAAGACCCATGGTACAGTAAACACCATAGCATGCAATCTTTCCATACTTATTGTGTTTTAGCTCAAGCAAAACCAACAGAGCACATTGCTGCATAAGTATTCAATCCAAGATGACAAGCCTGTGCAAGACAGGGCTCAGGAAAACCCTCTATGCTGTCTGGCTCCCATAGGGAGTCAAGTGGAGAACAGGCCAGATCACCAGACCGTGGGAAAAACATTCCACTGCATAATAAGGATCAAAACCCTCTTGTCACCATTCTCCAAAGACAGAATGATCTTACAGCAATGTTAGTAAAACAGCAACATCTCTCCTTTCTGCCATCCAGAGTCGTTAATGTGTTTGATGGGGACATTTTACAGTATAGGTCCTTCATTAGGTCATTCGAAAATAGTATAGAAAGTCGAGCCCAGACCAGCCAAGACAAATTGCATTTCCTTGAGCAGTACACAAGAGGGGAAGCTCAAGAATTAATAAGGAGCTGCCAGCATATGGTTCCTGAGGTGGGCTATAAGACAGCGAAACGATGGATCAGATGGATATGGCCGTTAACTTAAAAAACATAGTATGGATCCACCCCCTGGAGTATGTCCAAGATGCACCTATGTTCTTGACAAGCTGAGGAGTCACTTGGTGCGGTGGGCCCATACCTCAGCTGCCACAGGACATCCGGGTGTTACACGCACCATGCAGGTGTAACCCAGAAAAAATAGGGGAATGGAAAAAACAAGAACTACATAGTTGCAACATATAGACCAATAAAGAGGATACTAATGAACATTCATTCAAGGTTATTTATATTGTTTAATTTGCAAATATTTTTTTATGAAAAAGCAGGTCAGAATAAATAAGTTCAGTAGGTTGTGGAAAAGTAGATGGTTAATAAATAGTTATAATTGTTGGGTATTATCGACACCACCTAGTGGTGAAAAGTTTAAATGTTGAAACATTGTAATTTACTAACACAAAATAACGCGTTGGTAGGAAAATGTTTTTCTGTCAGACACCATGTGCAGGCTGTTTTTTTTGCATAGAAGGTCTGGACTTCAATGTAAATACCCCACATTCGGATCGCCGCCATATATATATATATATATATATATATATACATGCATATGTAAAATATGTATTTTATTTTTTATTTTTTTTTGGAGCGGTGTGACACCACTGTCGTCATCCTGGATGGATTCAACTATGCCCAAGGAGTGATAGGACCTAAGTAATTTGGATAAACGGACACTTACCCATCCCTCCATGGGAGATGTTAGCACCTCCAAACTGTCCTATTATTATTATTGTTTGACTAGTTTTAGTCAAGGTGGTAGGTAAATTGTTTTGTTTTAAGGGTGATTCTATGGTTAGAGAGAATGTAAATGAGGTGTTAATGTGAGACCAATGTTGAATGTTTTTTTCGTTGTCACTGAATTTGTTGTTGTCATTGTACCACTAATTAACCAAAAGGGAACTGTAATGGTTTATATTTGAATCAAAATTATTTTGGGAAAAAAGAAAAAACAAGTCAAATCAATCAATACATAATTGAAGCAAAGAACTATAGCTGTACTGTGTGGTTACTGGAGTGGGTTTGATATGCCCAACTAATTTTGTTGCCCCCCCCAATCTCCCTTCGAACTTGACATAGAGAACCTACCCAGGTTGGTAAGCATAGCTTGGCGTAGGGGGAGTTACACAAAGTGGCGAGCTAGCCAGGAGATTGGCGTTGCATAAAAGTTGGTCCCACCCCAGGAAGTAAACCAAGCATGAAATTAGACTCAGTAGGGGTATTTTCAGGTATTTTCAGGTTGACTAATATATACTAGTGCAGGCATGGGCAACTGGCAGCCCGTGGGCCGCATGCGGCCCCCACCCCCTCTTTTTGGGGCCCTTGGATGAATATAGAAAACAGTAAAAAAAAATTAAATAATTGTAAAAAAAAAATTATATACACATATATATATATATATATACACATATATATATGTTTTTGCCGGACCGCGTAAGCGGAGCCGGCTAAGAAGAGCGAATGTCTCTTACTGAGTGAGTGCGTGCGTGCCTGCCTGCCTGCCTGACCAACCGACCGACCCTTGTTAAATAGCGTAGTGGTTAGAGAAGCGGACTTGTAAACTATAGGTCCCGAGTTCGTATGTCCTCGTGTCGAAGCGAAGTGCGCATTATGAATTATTCCGTATTGGTGAAAACTTCGCTGGCTAAACCTGAAACTGTATACGGTTTAATTGCGACTGTTTCTGGCGTGGAATAGTTCAGTCTCGCTAGAAATTGCTCAATTCTTATGATTATTCCTAGGAAGTTAGTAGATACTAGTAAGCCTATTACTGGCTAATAAGCTGTTAAAATGGCCAGTGGCAAAAGCAATAGAGTTCATAGACGCTATTTGGGGTGGAGGTAAACTTAATAAGAAACGTTAGTCAGTTTTACACAATCCTCAATGGAGTTTAGCGACTGCTGAAACCCGTCGCGTAGCAGTTAAAGACAGTGCCTCTCATGTGGAAGACCTAAGTATGATTCTATTGAGAGCAATGACATTTATTAATTATTTCTGGTAGATTCCAGGATTCTCTCGTCTTTTCACTTGATGAAAAAGTTAGTTATCGCCGCCTTTATTGATAGTTATTGTATAAATGTCATTCACGAATGAAAGAAAAAAAATATGCCATGAAATGAAATAGCTTTGGCAGACTCGCTAGCAATTGCTCTATTCTTATGACTATTCCAGTAAGTTAGTAGATACCAGTAAAGCTTATTACTGGCTAATACGCTGTTAAAACGGCCAGTGGCAAAAGCAGTACATAGTAAGAAACGTTAGTCAGATTTAAATGTATCCGTGTCATTCACGAATGGCCAATTAACTATTAAAAAAAATCATTCACGAATGGCCAATTAACTATTAAAAATATCATTCATGAATGGCCAATTAACTATAAAAACAGCCAATGGCTAAAGAGGATTTGTTCAGAATAGAGACAAGAGGCTTTACTGACACCAAAACCCTGTACAGCCCTGTGGTGTAGTGGTTAATGACACAGCATTTCACGTAGGGGGCCTGGGTTTGGAATCTTGAGGTGGCAATGTTTTTTATTGCGGGCCAGCTGAACTAGGCTTGCCTGGTTTCTTGTTTTTTATCATGTTTTACCTTAAATTTGTTGCAAAATTAGTATTGGAACCAACAAAATCTATGCTGGAAACAAAACATGAAATAGACCTGAAATCATTTTTTGCATGTTTACACACAGTAATTTCAGGGTCTATGAAAGCTGTTGTGATGTCTTTCTAAGTGTAGCTGAGAGTGTGCTGATGTTTGAGCCATAAAACACTTGATGATACCTATTACAGAAATATCAAAGTAGTGAAAACATCCAAAAAAACATCTAGTGTTCAAAGGGTTCACGCATTTAATTACACGGCAGCAAACGTACTGAATCCCGGGAGAGATGGGCAGAGCGCGAAAACGGCATGTTGTTCAATATTTTAAAATTGCCCAGATATACGTGAACAAGCATCAGACCTAGTTTACTTGTAATGTATTTGTTAATAAGTTCATCTGCGGCCCCCTGAGGACTGCGGTCCCCTTATGTTATTCCAAGTTATCTGCGGCCCCCTGATGACCAGTACATAATATCTGTGGCCCCCACCCCCATCCAGGTTGCCCAATCCTGAACTAGGGTAAACTCAACACAGATAATAAAGGATCTTTGTAACCAGTTTGATGTACATAGGAAGTGCTGTCTTTATGTGACAGGTATTGATGATGCCTATGCTGACAGTGACATACGGGACTACTTTAGTGTGAATGGAGAGATAGAGAAGATGGTTAGGATCCCTAACGATACAGCTCAGTTAAAGGGTCGAACCATAATCCAATACAAGTCTAGTTCAATTACTCGGATAGATCCAGGAAATCTAGGCTTCCTACCTAGCCCTAACGACCCCATGGTGACATGGCATGTACAATCAATCCGTAAGATATGTCAAGATAAGCTAGGCCAGGAACTAGCACAGAGATACTGAGAGGAGTTGAGCGCTATACCAAAGGGCAGCAGAGCCAGTTTTGTAAATACCGTTCAAAGCGAACTTCAGCTCAAACATCCCAATGAGAGCCTTCCTGAGAACTGTGAGGGTCAGCTGCACCACCCCCAGCGGGCTTATGCCTGCCATAGTCAAACAGATAACGGGGAGTCTGGGCAACCATCAATTGTTCCCCTCTCACAGCACCCTAGCGGCCAAGTCCAGCTTGATGGAAACCTGATTAACCCCCCTCAGATCCAGAAGGTTGAACATGTAATCCGTAATGAGTCGCCCCCATCCAGCTACAGTCGGAGTAGGATCCGGATCTTCTCTGGGAAGCTACCTAAGCCTAATGGTGAAGTGGATTATGAGGCATGGCGTACTCCGGTTGATCTTCTCCTCTCTGATCCTACCTTGCCTGACACACATAAAGTACAAAGAATCTTGGAGAGCTTGCTTAGCCCAGCTTCTGACATTGTGAAACCTCTTGGGACAACAGCAACACCCACTGCTTACCTCACCCAGCTGGAATCTGCGTTTGGAATAGTTGAAGATGGAGAGGAGCTTTTTACGACTTTTTTGAGCTCAAATCAGAATCCTGGGGAGAAGCCTTCCTTGTATCTTAGCAGGCTTCAAGCACTACTTACCAAAATCATTTCTAGAGGGGGAGTTTCGAGTGAAGGTTCAGACAAGCATCTACTCCGGCAATTCTGTAGGGGTTGCTGGGACCAGAGTTTGCTAATTGGCCTCCAGCTCGAGCACCGCAAAGATAACCCACCACCGTTCCCGTAGTTACTTTTACTTCTGAGAACAGAGGAGGATCGCCGGTCTGCAAAATTAGAGAGGATGAAAAAGCACCTTGGGACCAGTAAAGTTGCTGCACATGCTCACTCAGTTTTCAACATTCCTGCCTATGATGACCCGTCCACTGCTGCCATTGCCAAGCGGGAAGATGAGACATCTAAACTTGGAAAAGAGGTGGCGGAGCTTCGCCAACAAATAGCATTGCTGACACAGAAGAACAAACCTGAAGGAAAAGAAGGTAAAGCTACCCCTTTGGAGAGGGAAACCCCCATCAGGAGTGAGTGCCTGGTAGCTTGCCCTACTAATACTCACCTAACATCCAGAGTTCCCAATTTGCCAAGGCCATGGTTCTGTTTCAAGTGTGCCCAGGATGGTCATATCGGTGTTACATGTGACAAGGAGCCAAATCCTACACTTGTTCGGAAAAAGAATGCAGAGCTCAGAGCAAAAATCGAGGAGTTTAAGCTTCAACATGAAGCCTCTCAGATGTCTTTAAACTTGTAACAGCTCCTGCTGTGGGACAATACAGATGAATACTAGAGTCCCAAGGCTATGAAGCCTAGTCCTCAAAAGAGAACTATAAGGGAAGCAGTTCAGTCAAATGTTAAAATTAATTCGTCTTTACCTACTGAATTCCCACATGTATATTGTGCTCTTGTGGATATGACCCAGAACGGAGAGATGGAGTCGGCTGATGAACTCCCTACCCTCTGGACTCGTGGGCCCTCGGTGTGCTGTGGTTGTTTCTGTTGAAGGCACCGCCTGTGAATCCATCCTTGATACTGGTTCACAAGTCACGACCATCTCTGAGACATTCCACGCAACATATTTGTCTACCATTTCTATCAGGCCCATACACCATTTACTTGAAATCGAGGGTGCAGGAGGTCACGTTGTTCCGTCCCTTGGCTATGTGGAAGTTCTCCTTAGTTTCCCTAACACAGTTACCAGGACAGAAGAAGATATATCTACTCTAGCCGTCATTGTCCCAGAATGCCAGTTCAACAGTAGGGTCCCTATATTGATTGGTACCAATTAACTCAATCTGCAGACGATCACCAGGGCTGTGTACAAAGTTTGAAGCTCTAACAATCAAAGTATCCAAGCCTGCCATTATGATTGCATAGAATGTGCCAAAATCCCCAACTTCACCAGTATTTTGTAAATTTAACAACTGTCGTAATTCAACGTTGTCAAACGCATTACGTTGTATAACTCTAACATCGCCATCATTGCAATGAGTTTGCATCAGAGAGCTCAGAGGAGAGTCAACTAGATCATGTGAAAATCGGGGGCTACTAAGCTCGGTTAACAATCCATGCATCTGAGGATTATTGCCTGCATCGCTGTGTAACAAAATATCGGCCGGCTCATTTGAATTTTGGGGTGTGTTCTGTTGATTATGTGTAGATGTTGTTGGTTGTTCCGTGTCTGGTCTGTTGTTAGCATTATCTTTCGCCATTTCTCTAAGCTTAACGTGTAAATAACGATCCACAAACAGGTATAAATATTCTAACTCAAACATACATTTACATACATTACAGTTTTGATGAGTTGAGGGTAAAATATGTACTACCTTCAGCTTTCAAGCCTGAAAGAAAACAATGAACCAAAAATCCCCTGACGCTGTGCAGCCACAAGGTGGGGTGTCCGTAACTGCAGCCATCATGTTGATGTACTCCGTATCATCACCGGGGGTCCTCAATCTGTTGGTTGGTAAATAGATTACAAAGGTTCAGCTGTATGCATATTGTCGTAATTGTTAAAAGTTTAGTACAACACTGAAATTGTCTGTAAATAATTAGACTTACACAAAACGTATCTGTTCATGTTGTGTAAGATCACAACCGCCCAGTCCAACTGACACAGATGCTGGTCACTTGGTCTGAAATAAATACAAAGAGGGTTAACAAGCGTATACAGGTAATTAAAGCTCATTAACAATAATGTTAAAAGTCTACTTACCAAGATTTGAAGGCCCAAAAATGTGTTTACCAAACACGGTTGGGTTTAATTCTGCTCAACCTAAACCAGAGATTTAAACAGACAATATGAAAGACAGATAAAAGTGCATGGATTGCTGAATCATAAAATTGATTTACAAAGTCTTAAAAAGTTCAAATGTGTGGTTTGTTTGCGTTTGTAATTGCAACACAATTCAAATCAATAACTTTAAATAAAATAACTTGTACTTACAAGTCCTCCCCCTGCTTTCATGGCTGTTAGTCGCATAACGCAACTCTCCTGCTTCCTGCCTTTTGCCAACCTTTCTTTCTTTTCTTACTTTTTAATTTTCTTTTAATCTTCTTTAAATCTTTTACATTTGTTTTATTTTTGTTCTATAATTGTTTTAATCATATTTTTACAATTTTATGTAATTCCTAAAAGAGGAGCTAAGCATAGTTCTTTTGTATTTTTCAGTGATTTTTTATGATGGAGGAGCTAAGACAGCTGTTGGAGGAACGGATCAACCGCTTAAAAGATTTAGTCACCAGAGCGCTCCTCCGGTCGGACTGTGGGTCCTGTCCGGTAGATGAATTAACAAATGCTAATGCTAACCTAGCAAAACAGGCTAACCTAAGGCTAGAGAACATTCAGCGAACAGCTGAATGAGACGATAACACAGCTTGAAATACGTGAGAGTGAACAATTCAATTACTGTAGCAGCTACTCTAGGGGTTGAGCTACCAAATGCTAACGGACAGACACAGATTGGTATACAAGGGATTACTTCAAATCTTGACCACTCTGTCACGGACCTGGCTGACATTCTCCCCTGGACATGTGCTAATGCCACTGGATTAACTGCAGAGGCTTTCAAACCAGCCTTCCCCAATGACACTGACACATCTTACTGGCACAGCACCGGGGCTAGACCAAAGGCATCAACTCCAGCGGGGACTTGGTCTGATGTCGTGCGCCGCAGAGGCAAATCCAGCAAGAAATCAAATAAGAGAGCACCAACCCTCAATCCACCACCTGAACTTACACTGCAAAACAGGTACGAACCACTGACTCGGAACGAAATGTGTGTAAATGAAACTAGGGAAGCTAACCACAACACTAGAATTAGGGCTAACCAAAATCCAAGAAATAGCCCTAAAACCACTGATAGGACGACGGAAAGAAGAAACTTTGCTAACTCCACATCTGATAAGCCAGATACTACCTTGATTGGGGACGACATAACCAAGCATATCAGAATGGCAAAGACTGAAAACCTAACCATGGCTGACAAATCGGTCAGAGAGCTAACAGAAATGTTGCCAGTTATTCTCTCTACACATCCAAGCAACATGCAGATTATTATCCACACTGGGTCTTTTGACATTCTACAAAGGAAAACTGGCTCTGAGATCCTGAAAAAGGATTTTTCTAT
>JACXGI010008598.1:16857-33124 GCA_016801175.1 Esox masquinongy | reverse complement strand
TATGACCAGCACCTGTAAAATGTGTCTGAAGAGCAGCTTTTTTCCATTGTCAGAACATTTCAAAAATCTGATAATTTTATCAAAAAAGGATGGAGAAAAGCTAATCCATGCTTTTGTCACTTCAAGATTAGATTATTGCAATTCTCTTCTCTCCGGTTACCCTGATAAGATAATGAATAAACTTCAATTAGTGCATGGCTGCTATAATCTTAACTAGAACAAAAACATTTGATCACATTACTCCAATATTAGCCTCTCTACACTGGCTGCCTGTTAAGGCTAGGGCTGATTTTTACTGTTAACGTATAAAGGGCTACATAGACTTGCTCCTACATTTCAGTGGATATAAAAAGTCTACACGCCCCTGTGAAAGTGCCAGGTTCTTGTGATGTAAAAGAATGAGACAAAGAAATCATGTCAGAACATTTTCCACCTTTAATGTAACCTATAACGTGAAACATTCAATTGAAAAACAAACTGAAATCCTTGAGGGGGAAAAATAAAAAATTAAAAACTCACAAAAACTTGGTTGCATAAGTGTGCACACCCTTAAACTAATACTTTGTTGAAGCACCTTTTGATTTTATTACAGCACTCAGTCTTTTTGGGTAGGAGTCTATTAGCATGGCACATCTTGACGTGGCAATATTTGCCCACTCTTCTTTGCAAAAGCGCTCCAAATCTGTGAGATTGCGAGGACATCTCCTTAATCAAAGTCACTTTAAATGATGGCAGGTGTGTAATGACTTCTATTTAACATGAGTTTGAATGTGATTGGTTAATTCTGAACACAGCCACATCCCCAGTTATAACAGGGTGTGCACACTTATGCAACCAGGTTATTTTTCCCCCACGAAGATTTCAGTTTGTTTTTCAATTGAATTGTTCACATTATAGGTCACATTAAAAGTGGAAAAAGTTCTGACATGATTTATCTTTGTCTCATTCTTTTACATCACAAAAACCTGGCATTTTAACAGGGTTGTGTAGACTTTTTATATCCACTGTACCTCTGATTTGATCAAGCCATACATACCTACATGTACACTAAGATCACAAGGCCTCCTTATTATACCTATCCCTGTAGTGTTCACATACATTTAAGCAACACTGTATGTTTTACCAACTTAGAAAAAACACACTCAGAGTTCCATCCCCCCATTTCATGCAAACACAAGTATTAGGACATTTGGCTCTCAGGTGTTTCTAATTGATCAGGTGTTTCCTGATGCATTGATTGTTTATACATAAAATAGTGTTGAAAGTGATGTCTCTGTTCCATCCTTTGCTTTTGCCTTTAAAGTCTGCGTTTGTGGTCAGTAGGCATAAGCCAAATATGGAGCTGTCTTTGAAAAGAAAAGCCAGCGATTTGTATGCTAAAAGAAAAGAGGAATTCAATTAGAACCATAGGACAAAAGTTTGGCAACGCCAAACAGCTGGGAATGTCCAATTTTTTTGAGCAGTGTACAAGAAAATGCCAACAGGCTCATTCGGGGGAGCTTCACATTGCAAAAGGACAATGATTCAAAACAAACTACCAACCTAACCAGGGAGTTCAGAGAAAAAAGTGGACCATTTGAGACTGGCCAAGTCAATCCCCAGATTTAAATCCGATTGTACATGCATTTCACTTGCTGAAGCGGAGACTGACAAAAGCTCAAAATGACTGCAGCAAAGGCTTGGCAAAGCATTTTAAAGAATGATACCAAGTGTTTGGTGATGTCAATAAGTTGCAGACTTACTGCTGTTATTGCATGCAAGGGATTTGATACTATTTTATACTTCTTACATATGGTTTAAGTTAAATTGTTCCAATACTTATGCTTGCTCAATATGGGGGGATCGAACTCTAACAGTGTTGTAATTCTTAATTGGGAAAATACATTTGTAGAAACTCGTACACTTGTACTTTTCCCTCGTATTCATCTTTTAATCGTATTTTCATATTCCTTGAGTGTACAGCAAAAGTCGCAATTTCGACTTTATTGTCCCAATACTTGTCCTAAGGCTAGGTAGTTGTAAACAATTAAATCATACATTTTCACCATAAAAAAAAATCTTACTTCTAGTACCTTAAATGACTTAAAACATAATTCAAATTAACAATGACATATACTCATCAATGTCTCACTAACCAGGAATGGGGTAATATCTTTCCTTCAAAAATGAATTCCTGCATTTTAACTCATATTTGGCGACTGCAAAGAAACTGAGAAGTCTCCACATTTCGCATTAGTCTGCTGGCTTGGACATTACTTTTGAAGACATCTGCAATTTTTAGATAGTCAACAGAATGGGACTTTCAAATCCATTTGCTGATCTTTCCTCATTAACAGGTAAGTCATGTCATCTCATGGGATCAGCCAATGAAGTTACTACTCCAACCGAGTAGACCGTAGAAGTTTTAATAGCAGATGCCTTCAATGACGATGTCCATGTTAGGAAATAGGAATACATCCTGATAAAACAATGTTGATGAGTCAATCTTCTCTATCTTGGTTGCAAAGGCACACTCAACCATGGCATGAGGTGTCAGACAGCAATTCTTCCATCCTGCAGTCTCCCGATGACTGCACCTGAAATTCAAAATTACATTAATTTCAAGCTTTGGAGCATTATTTGCTGCTTCCAGCATGTGTCCAGTTCTGATGTGCTAAAGATGTTGCTCATCTAATCCCAGCATCATAGAACAGTAGCTGCCTTGTTATGCTTAGTTAAGTTTTGTCACAGTACGATACTGTACCGCATGCACATAAAATGAAACCCATATAATTTGTGGCTAAAACTGCTGTTACTAAAACAATTTGTTTACTGCTTTTTATTCAAGCATGTGAATGCTACATTGTTTATAATTACAGGAGGAAACTGACACTACAAATAATGATATGGCTACATTTCTATTAGCATATTTGTAGGAGGAATAGCAAGTTGTTTTGCGGTTTGAATATTGTCGCCAACGAAAGATACAGTAACCCATTCAAAAGGTATCTGTTCTATGTTTCACTGAAATTTCGGAACATTCAAATTGTTTTTTTGTCTAAAGTTTTCCAATTTTTATTGTTTATGCCAATTATTCATTATCATTAGGCTACACTGTTTTAAATTTACATGCAAAAGTCACATGCACAATTATCAGTTTCTCCTTCCTCATTCATTCAGTCAAAGAGAGATATGCATTAGCCATTAGTGCCTGGTATAACAATTGTTTTGTCATTCATTTCTAACAATATTTTCCTAGTTTAGTGGATGAGCTCAGCTGTGAATATGAAAAAAAATTGGCTTGAGAAACTGATAATAGTGTTGCAAGACAGGAAACTAAATTACTTTGAAACTTAAAGGTCTACACATTTTTTGTCATTATTTTACAAAAAAAATACATTATTTCATATTGCACCTGGGAGGAATTTGGGAATTGAATGGAGGAAGGTTGAGTAATGGAAGGTGGGAAATGCTTTTGTCACACTGTGAGGTGTTAAAAACGAGAAGGTGCCAAATGTCTGAGCTTGCGAAAGTCATCAAGTAGTTATGCCTACTTAACTGTAGTGTTGCTATTGTAGTAGTCTACTGTAAATCAGTTCAAATGCTGTTTTCAACCTTCCAATTAAGAACTTTGGTTAATATTCAAATAACAGGGGCAGACAGACACCAATATAATGAGTCTACAAAGTGCCTTCGTTCAAATGTTTGAGAAAATGATTAAATTGACTTCAATATACAATTGTGCTCATAAGTTTGCATACCCTGGCAGAAACTGTGAAATTTTGGCATTGATTTTGAAAATATGACGGATCATGCAAAAAAATGTCTTTTATTTAAGGATAGTGATCATATGAAGCCATTTATTATCATATAGTTGTTTGGCTCCTAATGGCTCCATAATGATAATATAAATCACCCAAATGGCCCTGATCAAAAGTTTACATACCCTTGAATGTTCGTTGCAGACACACAAGGTGACACACACAGGTGAAAATGGCAATTAAATGTGAATTTCCCACACCTGTGGCTTTTTAAATTGTAATTAGTGTCTGTGTATAAATAGTCAATGAGTTTGTTAGCTCTCACGTGGATATACTGAGCAGGCTAGATACTGAGCCATAGGGAGCAGAAAAGAACTGTCAAAAGACCTGTGCAACAAGCAGGGGCGAAAATCTGATATCAACTTTGAGGGGACAATTACATGAAATTTTCTCAAGAGCAATTATTGAGGGGGACACCAACAGTAGTGCTGTAATACTGTTTTAGTTTGCGCCATCGGTTTGCTCACTACTGTAGCTCTACAAATTCAGCTATTGTGTGAACCCTACCAACATAAAATAAACTTACTGGATTAACCTCACAATAGCTACGTGCATTGAGTGCCTTTCAGACGGTAGACACAAACACTGTCACCTTGACAGCTAAGCAACACTACATACATTGCAAGCTTCTCTCATTGACTCGAATTCACTCAGCTGCAAAACAGTGGTTGATGATTCTGTGGCTTGCTAGCAAATGTCAGCTAACTGCTAGCTAACAAAGTGTGACCTGCAAATTCAATGTAGCGAAAATGAAGGCTGGTGATGGTTATAAATGTGTTTTATTGTATTGAGTGGTAGAAGTAAAGTAATGTCTAACATATCCTTCATTTGACCTACTTACTGAAAGTCAACCACCAATGACCGACTGTGTCAGATTCCCACCCATGCACTGTACCTGTACGATGTGCCACTGCTGAGGCAAAGGGTGGGGGTGGGGGGGTGTTGCAATATTTTGAAACTTAAAATTGCCCTATTAAGTGTTGATAATCAGCTCAGGTGCTTTCATTGAGTCATATTGATATTATTGAAATTACATAATTATGCTTACAGTGATATCTTGGGGGGAACAAATCATAGTTTTTCCCTAGATGGGGAGGTCATGTCCCCTCCGGGATTTCTGCCTATGGTAACAAGGTAATGGAACTTTATAAAGATGGAAAAGGATATAAAAAGATATCCAAAGCCTTGCAAATGCCAGTCAGTACTGTTCAATCACTTATTAATTAAGGAGTGGAAAATTCGGGGATCTCTTGATACCAAGCCAAGGTCAAGTAGACCAAGAAAGATTTCAGCCAAAACTGCCAGAAGAATTGTTTGGGATACAAAGAAAAACCCACAGGTAACCTCAGGAGAAATACAGGCTGCTCTGGAACAAGACGGTGGGGTTGTTTTAAGGAGCACAATATGACGATACTTGAAACAAAATGAGCTGCATGGTCGAGTTGCTAGAAAGAAGCCTATACTGCACCAATGCCACAAACAAGCCCGGCTACAATATGCCCGACAACACCTTGACACGTCTCACAGCTTCTGGCACAGTAATCTGGAGTGGCGAGACCAAATTAGAGCTTTACGGTCACAACCATAAGCGCTATATTTGGAGAGGGGTCAACAAGGCCTATAGTGAAAAGAATACCATTCCCACTGTGAAGCATGGTGGTGGCTCACTGGTGTTTTAGGGGTGTGTGAGTTCTAAAGGCACAGGGAATCTTGTGAAAATTGAGGGCAAGATAAATGCAGCATGTTCAGAAAATACTGGCAGACAATTTGCCTTCTTCTGCACGAAAGCTGCGCATGGGACGCTCTTGGACTTTCCAGCACGACAATAACCCTAAGCACAAAGCCAAGTTGACCCTCCAGTGGTTACAGCAGAAAAAGTTGAAGGTTCTGGAGTAGCCATCACAGTCTCCTGACCTTCAAACGTGCGGTTCATGCATGACAACCAAAGACTTTGCATGACCTGGAGGCATTTTCCCAAGACAAATGGGCAGCTATACCACCTGCAAGAATTCGGGGCCTCATAGACAACTATTACAAAAGACTGCACGCTGTCATTGATGCTAAAAGGGGCAATACACCGTATTAAGAACTAAGGGTATGCAGACTTTTGAACAGGGCTCAGTTCGTTTTGTTCTCTGATGCCATGTTTTGTTTTATGATCGTGCCATTCTGTTATAACCAACACTTGAATATGAATCCCATAAGACATAAAAGAAATGTGTTTTGCCCGCTCACTCATGTTTTCTTTACAAATGGTACAAATATTACCAATTCTCCAAGGGTATGCAAACTTTTGAGCAGAACTGTATTTCAGCAAAAATGTAATGACTGAGGTAAAAGTTGCATTCCCGGTGTTTAAATAGCGTAATGGTTAAAAGATACATTCTGCTTCATAGAAAACCACGGATTGAAACCAGCCTTTTCTGGATTTTCTATTCTAGTATGTTGTTATTTCTTTGCTTGGTTTGATTTCCGTTAGTCTTGATTGTTTTCGCCTCTCAGCCCTTTCGCACCCTCTATTAGGATGTTCAGTCTGTGCTTGACTTTGTAGGTATTATTTGTATCTTACTGACCGTGATTTTGGATTCTGCCTTTTGACCTTGATTCTTGCCTACTCCTTTTGTACTTTTGCCTTTCTCTCTGGAGAAAGGCAAAACTTTTGCACTGAATGTTGCACTGTAAATTGACCAGAATAATAAAAAGAGCGTAATGGAGTATCAAATTTATTCTGTGAACCACAGCATTATTTGAACATAAAAAACATATGCGGCACTCGAAGTAGTCACACAGTCGCACACTGCCTCTTAGGCTCAATCTCCCATCTACTGTACTTAAAAGGCAAAGAAATCATTCTTTCAAGAATTCAACGTTCAGATCCACGTTCAGTCTCAACAAGGTTGCCTTGCTGAGCTATATAAAATCCCAACTGATTCTTGCAGAAAGTCCTGGATATGGCTTTATCTGCATCTCAACATGGTGCCAACAAGGGCACAGCAGAAACTGTTGTGTAATTGTTTTTATTTTCATTGTTACTAGATTGTATCATTTAAATGAAGGAGGAAGAGGCAAACCTAAGGCTACTGTGAATGTGTGAGACACTGCAAGACAAGACATTGTTAGATATACACTACCGTTCAGATGTTTGGGGTCACCTAGAAATGTGACTTAGAAATACAGTGTACACATTGTTAATGTTGTAAATGACTATTGTAGCTGGATACAGCTTATTTTTAATGGAATATGAGGCCTGTTATCAGCAACCATAAATCCTGTGTTCCAATGGCACAGATTAAATCCAGGCCTGTCCAAACCTGGATGAAAATTAGTCACAAATGGGTTTTAAGAGAAAACCAACAGGACAGTAGATCTCCTGAAACTGGGTTGAGCAGCCCTGGATAACAGGCTCAAAATGGCCAGACACAAAGAACTTTTGTCTGAACCTCATCAGTCTATTCTTGTTCTGAAACATGAAGGCTATTCCATGCAAGAAAATGCCAAGAAACTGATGATCTTGTACAACGTTGTGTACTACTGCCTTCACAGAACAGCACAAACTGGCTCTAACCAGAATGGAAAGAGGAGTGGGAGGCCCGGGTGCACAACTGAGGGAGAGGACAGATACAATAGTGTGTCAAGTTTGAGAAACAGATGAGAAACAGATGTCAGTTGAGATCCTCAACTGACAGCTTCATTAATCTGTACCCGCAAAACACCAGTCTCAACATCAACAGTGAAGAGGCGACTCTGGGATGCTGGCCTTTCTTTCCAATTTTCTTCTGTCCAGTGTCTGTGTTCTTTTGTGCATCTTAATCTTTTCTTTTTATTGGCCAGTCTGAAATGTGTCTTTTTCTTTGCAAGGCCAGCATCCCGGAGTCAGATACTCAAATAGCCTAAAGAAGGCCAGTTTAATTGCTTCTTTAATAAGCACAACAGTTTTCAGCTGTGCTAACATAATTGCAAAAAGGTTTTCTAATGATCAATTAGACTTTTAAAGTTATAAACTTGGATTAGCAAACACAACGTGCCATTGGAACAAAGGACTGATGGTTGCTGATAATAGGTCTTTGTACACCTATGTAGCTATTCCATTAAAAATCAGCCGTGTCCATCTACAATAGTCATGGACATTAACATTAGCAATGTCTACACTGTATTTCTGATCAATTTAATGTTATTTTTGTAACGTCTACTCTGCGTGGCATGGCATCTCTCGCTCCTCTCCGACGCTCCACCTCACCGGTGTACTAACCGGCTGGAGACTGATGGCAGCAGCGCTCCCTGAGGATGCACCTGTCACTCCCTATCACTTACTAGTTGTGTGTATATGTGTTTGTTTCTCCCAAAAAAGAATCTTTGATCGTTATTCCTTGTTTTTGTTTTCCTTCTTTTAAGCCTCACTTTTACGCCCTTGCTACACTCGCACATCACAGAATAGTCCATCCAACCCAAGGTACTTTTTTTTTCGTTTGGTTCTCCTTTTTTGATTGGATTTTCAAGATTTTTTTTCCGGACGGTGGCGGCTTCCAGCAGATGGAACAGTGGATGGAACAAGGGTTTGCGGACGGAGGTCAAGATGGAGCTGGCATGCGTCAGCAGTTCTGTCTTCATGCCTTCATCGCCCAGGCTATTGCTATAGATGAGCAGCTCCGGGACCGTGACCTCCTTGCGCGCTGTTCCCATCTCCTACCCTCTTAGAAGGAGCCGGAACCCATGGAACTGGGAATCACCAGGCTCCCTGCAGAGGCGAAAGAACGCCGCAGTTGTCAGGGGCTGTGCCTGTTCTGCGGGGAGAAGGGGCACTTCTTGAAGGGGGTACTCCTTGGCCCAGACGCGGAGAAGGAAGGGGGTGAGTACCCAGACAGTGCAGTTGGGCACAGTAGGTGCCTTGCGCTTATGCAATCTTGCCAGCCCTTTCTGTTTTCCAATTTTGCTGTCTGGTGCTTTTCCCTCTCACCCCTCTACAGCAGTGATTGTCACCGGGGCTGCGGAGAGCTTTGTAGACCAGTCCCTAGTTACTGCGCTACGGCTACCGTAGCGCCGTTTGAGGTTCTCGATGCCCATTCAGGCTTTAGAGGTTTGTCCTGTGGAGTCAGGCTCAATCACCCACGTGACTCGCCCTATCAGGCTCACCATCAATGGCTGCCATCAGGAGAGACTGGAATTGCTGGTGATGTCGTCATCCATACAGCCAGTCATCCTCGGTCTTCCGTGGCTCCAAAGCACGACTCTACCATCGCATGGAGCAAGCGGAAGATCCTGGGATGGTCGACGAGGTGCCGGAAGGCCTGCCTGACCGTCTTGTGCAGAGCTACATTGGTGGAGAGCCCCTAGGGCGCTCTCCCAGCCAACATCACGCCGGAGTACGCGGACCTGAGTGGGGTGTTTTCCAGTGACAAAGCCAGGTGTCTCCCATCCTACTGCTCCTGGGACTGCGCCATCGACCTCTTACCAGAGACTGTGCCCCCCAGGAACAGGATCTAAACGCTCTTCATGGCCGAAAACAAAGCGATGGAGACCTACATTAAGGAGACGCTGGAGCAGGGGCACTTCGGCCACTCTACCACCCATGCTTCAGACAGTTTCTTCGTCATGAAAAAGAAGGATGGGGGGCTGCAGCCATGCATAGACTACTGTTGAAGTGTATGAATGTTTGCTTGTTATGTTTAAATAACAAAAGAATATCCGTACACAGGAAGTCACGTTCAGTCAAAGCACGACAGTAATTAGCCAATGGGCTTACAGTACTGGGATGTGTATTCTTGTTAGGATGTCTAAGTAGAGGACAACCGGAAGTTTCTTTGAGATTGAGTGAGCTTGAGTTTGTAAGACTGAGTATCGAGTCTGTAACATCACGAACAACAGACTATCAAATGCTGCAATAAATAATTGAATTACACTCTCCCTTGACGACTGGGTACGCAATCATTATTTTAACCACTATACGAAACGGCTGATTTCTAACAGCATGTTGCTGTGACCGGATGGGTTATTTTATCGATTCTACTGAAGATCTACTGTTTTGACGGAACTTCTAAGCTAACCAGCTAACTGCTAATTGGCTAACCAAAGGAGTTCTCGATTTTGGATACAGATGAACAGTGAGTCGTAAAGTTCCGCCATATAACGAACTGTCAAGATTGCAAAAGCGTTTGGTAGTCGAACAAGCCCTAGTTAATTCCCCTGTCTAGGCCGCGATTTTTATCACGTGGAACATGTCTGTGAGCGTGGACAGTCCGTCCTAGTTGAGTAGGGCGTAGACCGGTGTGCAGAAGCTTCATTGTTATTCATACGAGTTAATACCTAGAAACTCCCATGTCTAGGCTATGTAAAGTTATTACGTGGGTGAACCTCTCTTCAGGCTATAATGAAAGAGTACGCTCTAGTTGAGTAGTGTGCAGAAGCTTAACATTGTTATTTGTGCAAGGTCATAATGCGATACTGTTTTTGGTGATCATACAGTGACTTGTACAAGTAAAATATAATGCCATCCAGTTGTACAAATACAACAGGAGGAGGACTGCAGCCTCTGACGCGCATGATGCGTTCATGTTTAAATACCATGGCGCGAATAGGACACCATCAAGAATGAAAAGGATCATTAACAATGACGCCTGGAATAAAAATGGACAGAAAAAAAGGAAAGTTTTCTGGCTAAATAAGATGGATTCTGAGGAAGCCGTGAATGGGTACCGACGAAGTTGGAACAAAGGAAACTTAAAAGGGCCGAGAGAGGACAACAGTCGAAAGGCGGGAAAGGAGACAAAGGGGACATTCAAAATGGACAAAGATTCATTTTGTTTGACCACCTGGCTGACCGACAGTAGTCAAAAGATGGAGTCCTTGTCATGGGACCCAGGAATCATGGACGATACAAGGAACTGACGTGAGCTTTCATAATCATTGATTCAGAGTTCTTAATTGTTTATTTCCAAAAAATGTATCGTACCTAACCAAGCTGGAAAATGAAGCTGGAACTTAACAAGGAAATCTGATCACTTTCCTCGATACTTCACAGGTTTATTTAATTGAATATTACACGTAATTTCAAAAGCACTTTAATGGTATATAGCATGTTTTAATAGGTATTCAAGAAATAGCTTGTTTTTTGTGCACTAAGAGTCAAACTTTTGTTCACTAAGAGTCAAACGCATTTATTGCTTTGATAATGTTTTATTCTGTAAGGCCTCCACTAAAGGGGGGGGGGGTCTCACGGCAATGTGGTAAGGCCTTTACCAGGCCCACCGCATGGTAATTTTTTGCTGCGTGCTGAGCTGTTCGCTAGCACAAGTGGGTTAATCTAAACTAGTGATAAATTAGAAATTGGTACAATTATAATTTTCCAACCTGGTAAAATAGTCTCATGGTTTTCTTACAAAAGGTTAAAATAGTGTTTTCTCTCATGGTAGAATGAAGAATCCACATGTAACAATATTTGTTAAGACACACTGTGTCCCATGAGGACTGAATTTGAATCCAATATAGTCATTGCCTACAAAAGAGGGTAAAACAGCCAAAGCGAGTTTACTCCCCACTATAAAATTAGATTACCTATTTTAAATGCTGATTTGAGTTTGGTTAAATAATATACTTTGTGGGATTGTTGACGTGCTGTACGATGCTTGCTGTTACCTACCTGGCCACCTGCCAAACTTTTTTGAATTTACTTTATATGAACTAGTGATTAAATGTTTTTAGGAGTTTTAGGAGTTTACCAAAGTAATACTTTTATCTATTGACTTTTTACCCAACTTTTCTACACCGGGACTCTATTTGGACATAATAAACGGACATAATACTCGCCCCTGAACACCCGAAGCTAAGTATCATTATGCCTTTTCATTGTTGTTGTTGTAATTTCAATACGGAGGAGAAATATCGTCTTCAGGTAAAGATAGCAGAGTTAGAGGCTTGGCTTCAGATGTAAATGTCAGGCAAGGATTATGTTAGTGTAGAAACGGAAAAAACAGCGTCTGTGCCACCAGGAAGAAACAATAGTGTTGTTAGACCCCCGGCACAGCTCCTGTAGCCGGGCAAGAACTTTCTCTTGATCACTGGGAAAAAATGCCGCAGATCAGTTAAACCTGGGTCGTTGCTAGAGCCGACAGATTTTCAACAGGTTTTCCACACTTGAGTCGGAGTCAAGGCCCAAGCCGTCTTCAGAGGGGAATGATCGAGGATCTAAATTCAACATTGCGAAATACTTCAGATATGGTTGCGCCACTAAAAACAAAAGAAAAAAACTTGCTCCCTGGTACACAGACATTACTTGAGCACTCAAGCAAGCCTTCAGAAAACTGGAGCGAAAGTGGCGCGCCACCAAGTTGGAAGTATTCAGACTGGCCTTGATAGACAGTACACTACAATACCGAAAAGCACTCATTTGCTCGATCAGCTTGTTTCTCCAACCTGATTGAGGTGAACAAAAACATGATGAAAAGTATAAAAACCACTGCTGTGGTCATCACTATCCTCTTGCAATAGGACCAGCTGGATGGCAAAAAGAGTGCAAGTAGTACCTCAAAGGTAATTTGAAAAAAAATAAAAAAACTATTCAGCATGACAAAAGCTTTGAGTGAGGAAAAGAAGGGTTCAATTCTGGCTTTACTGGCAGAGGGATACAGTGAGCGTCAGGTTGCTCCCATCCTGAAAATTTCAAAGACGGCAGTTCATAAGAACAAGGTCAAGCAACAGACATTGGAGGCAACAAAGATACAGACTGGCAGAGGGCGAAAACGACTGTCCACTGAAAAAGATGACAGTCAACTCATTCGAATGTCACTCAACAACCGTAGGATGACATTAAGTGACCTACAAAAAGAATAGCAAATTCAGCTATTCTTTTCAGCTATTATTTAGCAAATAGCAGCTGGGGTGAAGTGCACGACGAGGACGGTTCAAAACAGGCTCCTAGGGGCAGTGCTGAAGTCATAAAAAGCTAGAAAAAAGCCCTTCATCAATGAGAAGCAAAGAAGAGCCAGGCTGAAGTTTGCAAAAGACCATAAGGATTGGACCGTAGAGGAATGGAGTAAGGTCATCTTCTCTGACGAGTCAAATTTTCAGCTTTGCCCAACACATAGTCATCTAATGGTTAGACGGAGACCTGGAGAGGCCTACAAACCACAGTGTATCGCACCCACTGTGAAATTTGGTGGAGGATCGGTGATGATCTGGGGATGCTTCAGCAAGGCTGGAATCGGGCAGATTTGTCTTTGTGAAGGACTCATGAATCACACCAAGGTTATCCTGGAAGAACACCTGCTTCCTTCTGCTCTGACAATGTTCCCCAACTCTGAGAATTGTTTTTTCCGGCAGGACAATGCTCCATGCTACGCAGCCAGGTTAAGCAAGGTGTGGATGGAGGACCACCAAATCAAGACCCTGTCATGGCCAGCCCAATCTCCAGACCTGAACCCCATTGAAAACCTCTGGAATTTGATCAAGAAGAAGATGGATGGTCACAAACCATCAAACAAACCGAGCTACTTGAATTTTTGTGCCAGGAGTGGCATAAAGTCACCCAACGATGACATGGCAATGTGACAGACTGGTAGAGAGCATGCCAAGACGCATGAAAGCTGTGATTAAAAATCAGGGTTATTCCACCAAATATTGATTTCTGAACTCTTCCTAAGTTAAAACATTAGTATTTCGTTGCGGAAAAATGAATATGAATTTGTTTTCTTTGCATTATTTGAGGTCTGAAAACAATGAATATTTTTTGGGTTATTTTGACCAGCTGTTGTTTTCTACAAATAAATACACTAAATGACAATATTTTCATTTGGAATTTGGGTGTAATGTTGTCAGTAGTTTATAGAATAAAACAAAAATGTTCATTTTGCTCAAACACATACCTATGAATAGTAAAACCAGAGTAACTGATAATTTTGCAGTGGTCTCATAATTTTTTCCGGAGCTATATATGCCATTTAAGCCATTTACGTTGTACAGAACTTATTGGCCTGATAAGTCATAAAGGCTTTCACAGGCCAGAAGACCTAAGTCATTTAGGTCTCATAGGTCTTCTAGGTCATTTAAGCCTTGGAAGCCTTATAGGCAATTTTGACCTTTTAGGCTATTTACATCGCAATGTGAATGTAAAATGCATGACCCTTAAATTGATTGGCGTATGGTGGCCACTAGGTTATGAAATTCCAACTTTTTTATAAATGTACATGTATAGATGTCGCTCATCTAATTCCAGCGCCAAGGGGCAGTCCGCGACGAGGCATGCCCCGTTATGCTGCGGTATACCGCGGCACATTGCAGTGCTATGCAGCATGGACAAAAACATAAAATAAAAAATAAGAATGGCCACCAGGGGGCATCTGTGAGAACATCGACACCCACCACAAACTGCTGTTATTCAAGCCTGTGTCCGTTTTTATATGGCCAGAATAAAACATTCAAATCGGAGGAATATTGTCTACTATAATCCTATTCATGGATTGCTATGTTGCTGAGTTTGATTCCAACTCCCAACTGTCATGCAACCTCTGACATTACTGAATCATAATTTAGATGTCGGATTGTTTTGTAAAGTAATACAATGTTTTTTATTACCCTTCGCAGTTATTAAGTAGGAACTGTGTTTTTTAAAAAAACAATGTTTTTTTATCAGTTATTAAGTAGGAACACAGTGTAGGGGGGGGGATGGTAAATAGTCTCTAAATAGTTTTCAGTTGGTAAATTTAGAATTCTGACAACAGAACAATGTAATATATGCTACACCTATTTAGGAAAAGACATGGAAGAGGGGTGTAGCTTTCAAAATGCTATTTTCCAAATCAATTGCATTGACACATAAATAAATTTAGACTACAACAGTCATGGGCAGTAGGACTGACAATTTTATTTTGTTGGAAATGAAATAATCACAAAAAAGTGATATAAAAATCCAGATGTTTAATAAATATTTAAAATATGGTACATTCTTGCAATTTTTATTTTTATAGCCTAGACAACGATTTTTTTGCACAATATTTTGATTCCAAAATCATGTTTCCAATCTGAATAAGGGATTTTGAGGCCAATGTTAGAAAAGTCTCAACAAATAGGCTACCATGCAAATTACGTCTATTTCCATAGAATGTCAGAGCGTTTGAGAGCCCTGCACAAAGTTATAGGTTAAAGATCATTGACTGAAACTAGTTTGCATCTAAATTTCCATATGTTTAAATCTAGTTTAGAATTGTTTTGCAATGCCACATAATGTAGCCTAATTTTGCAACATTATTATTTAATAGACAGATGAGTTTCAGTCACTTATTTGTCTCAACTCATTCGTCTTATCAAATCAGCCAATATGGCCGTTAAAATTCCAGAATTCCAGCCATATAGACGAGCTATCATGTTTCCAATCTAAGGGATTTTGAGGCCAATGTTAGAAACGTCAAAAGAGCGTTTGACAGGCTCTGCGGAAAGTTATACTATGAGGCTCAGATCATTCACTGAACCTCATTTGCTGGTCTCTGTTGCACCATCACTTGTTTTGTTTTTTTTAAACCAGCCCGGTTATGTCTGCTTCGCCTTCGACATTTCGGAGTCATATGCTGGAGTTGCTGCCGGAGTGTGCGGCTTTTGAATCTTGCACCTCGCTTAGTCACATGAACGTACACTCAGTAATGTCTTGTTATGAGAGTGAGAGGCTCGCTGTTTTCTTGGCAACAGATCATACAGGTCACACAAGATTAGGCTATTTAATATGCTATTAATCTATGTATTTGCTGGCACTTGACGTTTTCATTGATAGGCTAATTATTTTGTGTAATAGCTACATTTGACAAATTAGGCAACATAAAAAGCTGAATCTTCGGTAAAATAATCAGAAAATTTGAATGGACAGATGGTACTGGCTATGGTGTAGGCTATGTTGGATATTTTTTTTCTCTCCTAATAAAAAAACAGTAATTTTATGAATTTGATTTTATTACGAAAGCCAGTAATACCTATTTAGGAAGTCATGTAAGGAAGAGGGTGTAACTTTCAAAATGGTATTTTCCAAATCACTTGCAGTGATAAATAAGTCACACTACAACGGCCACATACAGAAGGCTAGACATTTTTATTTTGTTAGAAATAATGACAAAAGTAATATCGGAATAAAATCCAGATATTTAAATAATGTACAGTCTAACATTTTACCTACAGTGAATATAAAACGTCTACACACCCCTGTGAAAATGCCAGGATTTCGTGATGTAAAAAAATGAGACAAAGATAAGTCATGTCAGAACTTTTTCCACTTTTAATGTGACCTATAATGTGCACAATTCAATTGAAAATCAAACTGAAATATTCAAGGGGGAAAAATGAAAAATAAAAACCTTACAATAACCTGGTTGCATAAGTGTGCATACCCTCCTATAACTGGGGATGTGGCTGTGTTCAGAATTAACCAATCACATTCAAACTCATGTTAAATAGAAGTCATTACACACCTGCCATCATTTAAAGTGACTGATTAA
>JACXGI010008598.1:0-16757 GCA_016801175.1 Esox masquinongy | reverse complement strand
TACGGCATAACAGAGACATTACTAAGAACTGGACGTCCCTCCAAAATTGATGAAACGACGAGAAGAAAACTGGTCAGGGAGGCTTCCAAGAGGCCTACAGCAACATTAAAGGAACTGCAGAAACTTTTGGCAAGTACTGGCTGTGTGCTACATGCGACAACAATTTCCTTTATTCTTCATATGAATGGGCTATGGGTAGGGTGGCAAGACAGAAGCCTTTTCTTACAAAGAAAAACATCCAAGCCCTGCTAATGTTTGCAAAAACAAACATCAAGTCCCCCAAAAGCACGTGGGAAAATGTGTTATGGTCTGATGAAACCCAAGGTTGAACTTTTTGGCCATAATTCCAAAAGGTATTTTGGCACAAAAACAACACTGCACATCACCCAAAGAACACCATACCCACAGTGAAGCATGGTGGTGGCAGCATCAGCATCTGTTTTTCTTCAGCTGGAACCAGGGCCTTAGTCAGGGTGGAGGGAATTATGAACAGTTCCAAATACCAGGCAATTTTGGCACAAAACCTTCAGGCGCCCGTTAGAAAGCTAAAGATGAAGTTCACCTTTCAGCACGACAACGACCCAAAGCACACATCCAAATCCACAAAAGCACCAGATTAAGATTAACGTTTTGGAATAGCCCAGCCAGAGCCCAGACCTGAATCCAATTGAACACCTGTGGGGTGATCTGAAGAGGGCTGTGCACAGGAGATGTCCTCGCAATCTGACAGATTTGGAGCGCTTTTGCAAAGAAGAGTGGGCAAATATTGCCACGTCAAGATGTGCCATGCTAATAGACTCCTACCTAAGAAGACTGAGTGCTGTAATAAAATCAAAAAGTGCTTCAACAAAGTATTAGTTTAAGGGTGTGCACACTTATGCAACCAGGTTATTGTGAGTTTTTAATTTTTTATTTTTCCACCTCAAAGATTTCAGTTTGCTTTTCAATTGAATTGTTCACGTTATAGGTCACATTAAAGGTGGAAAAAGTTCTGACATGATTTATCTTTGTCTCATGCTTTTACATCACAAGAACCTGGCATTTTAACAGGGGTGTGTAGACTTTTTATATCCATTGTACATATAGAATTTACCATTTTACATTTTAGTTGCCCTTCCCTCAAACTCCATGATCACAGGTAAGACATTGTAGATGTGGGCAATGTATTTGTTGCAGGCCTTTATTGTCAGTTTCTCGAGCCAAAACGTTCTGATAGTGATAGCAAGCTCATCTTTGCTTGTCGGGTTGGCCCACTTAAGAAAAAATGTTTTCAGTTAATTCAGTACATTTTCTATCAGATTCAAATCCAGCAACCTAGTGGAAACAAAAAGAGAAAGTTAGATATCATGTAATTCTAGAGTAGGAGGGGTGCATCATGTGTTGTTTAATTGTGTTGGAATAATGTGTACACTATTCTACAGTACTTACTCAGCTGGCGTCTTAACCCAATTTATGCCTTCATTTGCGATGCAATTCCATGCGGCAGTGTATTTTGGGTCATTGTCTGAATTGGAAGTAGAAGAAAAGATTTTAAATTATATGTATACATTAGCGTACTGTAACAGTCAATGTAAAATAATGCATATAAAGAGGCTAGACATAACATAGTATTGGCGCTGTAGCCTATACAGTATGCCTATACCTTGAAAGAAATGATTCTTCAAAAAACTCTTTTGAGCCATAATACATAAATTAGAATGTAACAACAAATTATTATTATTAATTTAGACAAATTGTAGTCCAAAAATGTGTAGGCAAAAATATATAATTCAGCATTTAATTAGCTTTAGCTTGAATTAAACTTACCTTCGAAAATCACATATGTTCCTGGTCTCTTACGAGAAATTGCAAACCACATTTGAGTGGATGCTTGGGAGACGACTTGGGGGAACTTCTACCAGGTTTTATGCAGCAATTTTTCACAAATTCCTCAAGGGCAACTGTGGTTTCGTCGGTAAAAATGACATCATTGAATTTCTCATGACATTCGATCCATGTCTGGGCCTGCAGCACACAAAGTGTATGTTTATTTTACGAATCATTGGATCCAAACTGCAGTAAACAGAGAACAAATGCTAAATGTTCTGTAAATTTTTGTAATAAATACTATGCAATTATATTAATTTTTACATCAGTGTTACCCAGTAACACTTTAGCTTGGATAAAAAAAAAAAATTCTTGCCAAGCTTTTCCATAACTCCATCCAAGTTCCTTCAATTGTCTTCTGATTGTGATAACAGCGATGTTGATGTTAAACCTTGATGAATGCAGATCCTTAATCTCCTGTGTGGATCGCTCATCATTTTCACTCATTAAGAAATCAATGGCTTGAATGGTGTTGCTGGAAACAGAAGCAATTTAAAAATATGTACCATCAATCCCTACAGTTTAGATGTTACATTTCTCCAAAGATATTTGTTAACATTAATAAGGCTATAACTTTGGCATAGGACTGTAGCCTACAATACCTGGTTATTTTGCTGGGCTTCCGAGTTCGGCGTTTGACTGGAGTGTGATGATAGTGTTGCATAACAGTATTTTCAAAATGGCTTTAGTAGTTCTTCCATTCCTCCTCCAAGCCTTAATCTGTTCACTTAACTCAATTGAAATCAAGGACATGGCGCTAAGTAGCCAAAAGTGCAGTGTTTAAGACTGTAAAAAACTGGCTGAGGGGAATACTGTATTTATGGCATATTAAAACTTTTGCACCTAAACCCCACCTCAACACAATTTAATTCATAAACTGGGTGTTTAAAACTAGAACCGCCAAATGCCTACGCCAATTGGCGTGTGAGTTTGTAATTAAAATAAAACTGCCATTTTGAAAGCTACATCCTCCTCCTTCCATCACTTTTCCTAAATAGGCGTATATTACATTGTTCCGTTGTCGGAATTCTAAACTGACGAACAGAAAACGATTTAGAGACTATTTACCTGTTTTTTTTTTTACCCCGTTTTCCGACTTAATCCGCCAACAGCCCACCCCACTTAGCGTTGGTACCCAAATGGTACCCAGGCGCTAATCACCCCTCACTGAATGCGCGATACACCCAGATGAATGAACTTAATTAGGCTATTTTTGAAACATAATAGAAATGAAATAGGCTCCTTATCACATGGGTTACCGTTTTTCAATAGGAGATTCAGCTTATTGTGTAGGCTAATTCATCAAATGTAAATCGAAAATGTAGATCTACATTATTTTAGAAGGGAAAGAGAAACTAAATCGCGCACACATCCTATCGTCTCTCTTAATTTTCTCTGCTTATTTTACTGAAGATTAATATTCTCAAATGTATTAGGCTAAATAAATATCCACAAAACGAAATTCCAACAATAACTCGTCTTTTCTAATAACTCCTCTCGGTTTTTCGATTTATGGCGTTGAAATCAACCAGATAGCCCCACTACAAACCCCGGTAGTGACATGCAAAGACGCGCTGTTCACAGCCTATTCACTTCGGACCTCATATTTTCTAATAGCTCCTCTCTGTTTTTCGCTAACTTATGTCACCTATAGAAAAATATTATATGCCAGTAATCTAGGAGACTGGAACTATGCATGTTTTGAACTCAACTCGATAGCCCCACTACATGCCCCGGGAGAGACGTGCAAACACGCACTGTTCACAGCCTATTCACTTCAGACCTCGTCTTTTTCTATGTATTCTATTTTTAGTCGTTTTTTTAGTATGATGAGACCTTCAATATAAACACATTCTTGTATTTTTCATATTCATTAACCATTTAAAACAAACACATTCTGTAATTCATTATTTAGTTTATTTGTAATTCATTATTTTCATTATTTAGTAGTTGGATTACAACCCAGTAGATGAACTGATGCTCTGGCTGGATGGTGATGCTGCGGAGGAGAATGTCGATGCTAATAGGGACGATTCATATGCTAATGACGCCAAACGGCATTAGGCTCTGGCGGTTATAGGGGGTAAAAAAGGCCTGGCGGTTCTAGTGTTAAGTGGAATGATTTTACAACGAGACTAGGGAACAGACATGGATAAAGTTTGCAAACCTGCATCCTTCTACGGAAGAACCAGAAAAACACATGCTGCAGTTGAATATGAACCAGAACAAAGATTGCCAAAAACGGAAGGTTTGTTACATTTCTAATTGCAGCCTAATAAACTGTATAAGTGTGTAGCAATTTGTGTAGCTTATTCCTTGTGTACTAAAAACCTGAATTTGTGTTTGCATCGAGTACAACGGACAGCTCCCCCGCAAACAGCTTCGGAGACGAGGGAAAAAGACCCCATCGAAAACACCATATCTAAAATGCAAATTCTGTTATAATGTTCATGTCATCAGAATAATTTTAGATGGAGTAACTAGCCAGACTCCTAAGAAACGCCACTAGCTGCTAACTAATGAGGCAATGTGAATTCCATGTATTTATTACAGTATAGTGTGTGGCATTGGGGGTTAAAGAGGGACAACAGTATATTGTTTTGCTGGATGTAGAACAGTGCCCCATGATTTCACATTATATTTGTAATTTTACAAACTCTCCTGACTATTTCGTACAATACATTCACAGCAGTACTGAAGAGTTTTTCCGCAAAAAGTATCCCATGTACATTACACTGGGGGGATGGAAAATAAGGCCTTTACACACTGCACTGTTCCAGGCTAAGACTGGCCCTGGGTTAGCTTAGCCTGTGTTCACACGAGTTTATTAACCCTGGGCTAAGGCTTAACCCTAGGCTAAGGATTCACACTTGTGTTCCTAAGCCCTGGGCAAACGGACAAATAAGACACAATACCATTTTACATTCTATGATAAGCTGCAAATGTTTCATTCTCTCTGGCTTGCGAATAATGTTACTGTAGCCTACATCACTGACAAATGTTCAATGTTTCGCTACCACGATTCAATTAACGACTCTATGACATCGACTGATCAAGATGCCCACCCTGTCAGTATTTGCTTGAACAACTTTGTCAAAACTACGCAAAGAAAGAGAAAAACGTTAGTCAACCTTAATTCTTTCGACATATTTGCTGGATTTACATCCAAAACAAGCTGCAATAACTACTTCACTAAGATTTAGCAGGTATAATGAAATGACAAAACTTTGCAGAGTGAAAGGATCAAAACAGACGGAGCTGTTGGCAACGGTGCGCGTCACAAGCGTATGTAAATTAAGTGAAAGGGCAGCTTTTGTGATTGGACAATAAACGTTCTATGGTTTGTTCTTGACCCCGTTTCGTCACCATTTTTCTGGGGCTAGCCCTGAAAAGTCGGTGCTAACCCTGATCCAGAGCATGGCCAGCTAGCCCTAGGTTAAGGGTGGTGCTTTCCCACTTCAAAATATGCAAGTGTGAACACTTGCGTATGAGGCCCTTAGCCCAGGGCTTAGGATGCTCTTAGCACTAGGCTAAGGTGCAGTGTAAACACATATGGTGTGGTTGGATGTATTACACAATCAATCTTCAAAGCAAATTAGCACAAGCAAATAAAAAACAATAACATCAAAATTGGACTTTTTTTTATATTAGATCATGTTCTCTACATTAGCTTACATAAACTCTAACCATGTCTTCTGTACTCCACCTTATATTCTTTAACCTATGTAAAGTTTTATTGAAATTGTAATTTTGCTTCATTTATAATTTCCCCCACATAGTTTTCCTTTGAAAATGTAGCCTACACAACGCAAATTATAGACAAACTACTGACCTTTATTTTGAAGGCAACATATGAAAATCGGAGGTCTTATTGTTGCTGACAAATCTCTAATGTAGAGTCTGACTGTTGCTACTGAAGTTAAATAAATAATAGGCCTGCAAGTATAGAGCGGTATAGTTGTTTTTAATGGTTTAATGAGTGCAATTTGTTTAATGCCAACTCCTTTATATGAACCGTACACGATAGGTTGCATGGATATCGTGGAGGTAGTAACAGCTGGCCACAATCAATAACGTGCTGTTACTTAATCACAGAATTTGCAAACTCCTCTTCAATTTTGCAGTTTGAAATCAAACCTAAACATTTTCTAACTAGAATCGAAATTGGTACACCCCTATATCCGCATGTCAGTCTATTTTCTAAGCCCATATGTAATTGTGTAATTTATATGACAAAGAAATCCTCCCCTCTTGAAAAACATTAGCCCCTGGACAACTTTTGTACATGGCTGCTACATTTATCTACTACCTTGCTGGTTAAAACGAACTATTAGCTGGTTACAGTCCTAACCTGCTTACCTGTCAAGTAGATTCAGGTCAGTAACCAAAACAAACGTGTTGGATGGCCATTTGACTTCCAAAGTGGGGCACTTTATCCTACTTACCAATAATGATTAGTAACTTAAGCACGATGGACGCAGAGCTATAAATTCTAGCATGAATGGCTGCCTAATCCTATGCACTATTAGGCTATTGTCATTCGACGTAACCATCCCATATTCAAAGTGATAGTGGAATAAAGCGATTTAACAAGAGCCTTACAACACTAGTAATTACAGAAACATGAATACATGCGAATGAAACCATCAAGGATGTACAGTACCATTATGCAGTATGACAGAACGCAGCAACACAAATAGACATTGCAAAACCCAAATCAAGGATATTACAGGTACCAAAGAAATAAGAACGTACTCACAACAACAATGTTCCTCCGACGCTGTAAGCCAGGTGTACTTTTCATAGTTGATCGATTCAAAGTGCCACACAAATCCTTTCCCTGACTGAGACAGGGCTGCAAGATGGGGGTTTGGTTCCTCGCAATTTCCATGTTTTCTCGAAAAAGGCTTTGCCAGTAAATCCGCCAACAAATCCATTTCTTCTCCTCCATAGTGCGTTAAAAAAACAACAGGGCTCAGTACAAATCTAAACAAAAATTCTAACGCAAAGCACTACATCTAAAAATCTAAACCTCATTAAAGAAAGTTAAAATAAATCTTAGATGTTCCTATATTACGTCCTAACTAGTTTTATCTTAGTTACGTAGCTAGCTCTCCGATCACACCACCTGAAAAATGCGCACGTAGGCAAGCTAGAAGGCTGCTACGTGCTAAAGAATAGGCTCATTATGGCATACTCGAAATCTGATTGGTTGAAGAATATGACAATCAACAACCTCCTCCCCATTTGCTTCAACAGAAGATTGGATTAACTCGAAATTCTATAGGTCTCAGGACAGATTTTCACCCGGAGACAGCACAGTGGAAAATCTGATTGGATCAAAGCTCTGATTTATCTGAGCTGCACTAGAAACAGCACAACTGAGGGAGAGAAAAGCAATGAAACTCCGTCAGTAGACTGATGGGAACAAACTTTGTAAAATACATCTAGCGTTAATGAAAATATATATTAAATTATAAAAATATAATTTTCTGATTCTGATATCACTAGGCCAGCAAAGAGGCCTCTGATCAGCTGCAGTTTTGAAAAATATCTTCTTGTATACCAAATAATAACTTTATCAAGTCATCAATGTTTTGTAAGTATTAGCGACATAAAATGTTAACTAGTGTGTAATTCACGCTAGTTGAAAAAATACAAGTGAAAATACGTAGTGAAAAAATACAACCCCATTCCCAATTATCGTTTACCTTACTATTTTGTTAAATTGCATTATATTTCATTTTTATTGATGTTGCAAATGACAGACTAGAGCGTTTTACCTACCTTACTTGCCTTCTGGTAAAGAAAAAAGACTGATCAACTTAACATTACATGATGTCTGGTCTGTCACACATGTGGTATTTCACGATTTGCAACTTGTCTGCTAAAGATTGTTTATCAAACAAAGTCAGATACAGGTGACAAGATGAGTGACTCAGAGACAGGAAGGTAATCAAGATTTGAACTTCCGGTCAGATTGGTGAATCGTCTTGTTCAGCCATCTTTGATCGCAGAGTCATTTGGTCCCAGAATTCAGTGGAATGAAAACAAAAATGGCTGCGCACGTAAACAGTAATTAGCCAAACAAGCTTAACATAACCATCATAAAGGTGTTTTTCACTGACCGTATTTGTCCATTACTAAATATGCAAGAATCGAAATTCATTATTTTTCACCATCTTTAGTGAAATAGTGAATAATCACGTAAATAAAGGCATTATTTACACACAAACGATTGTCTGATGGTTAGCATATGTTTTACAGATAAGACAAGTGGAGTGATCCTCAGGAAAATAACAGATCTTAGAAGGTTGCTAAATAAATATTCAGTATACTCTTTAACAGTACTACTGCCCTAAATAGTTTCAAAATATAATTTTAACTAGTTGAAATCAGAATACTGCTCCATATCTAATAAGCAACATGGTGTTTATGGGCTGCTGTGGTGGCAATTTATGTTGTCATAATATACAATTCTGGAATTGTCAGGGCATACTGAAACAATATGCATTAAGAAATCACGCTGAGGGGCCTTCAGTGATATTTTAAAATGTACTTGTGAAAAGGTTTAAATCTGTCATTTGATGCTATAGAAGTAGCATTTGAAGCATTTTTCACAAATTCAGAATTGCAGAAAAAACATAACGCCTGACTAAATGGATCCCAATTGCAAATATGTTCCTTGGGAGGAGTTAGACTTATACACCTGTTTTCAAGGTTTTATTTTAAACGGATTGGGCATGGTAAGCTTGCAAATGTGGGAAACCCCAATAGCACCACCATGTGGTTGATAAAAAAAAATCTTTGCAGTCATTATTGTCATATCATCTTTGTTAACATATGCACCAAGTAGAATTATTATCCCATTATCCTTGTAGGAGATGTGTCTATATATGTGCAAAACCACGCCCCTGCCCATGTTCATCTATCAATGTTGGCCATGTTTTTTAAGATACGGGCCTGATTGATATAACTTTTGAAGACCATCATCCATAGATGCCAAAAATGAATGTATATGAAGATCGGTCCTTAGTTGCCAGAGGAGATGATTTTAGTGTTTTTCACAAATTCAAAACAGCCACCAAACCCTTAAAGCCAAGATAATGACTCCCAATGGCAAATATGTTCCTTATGAGGAGGTAGACTTATAGCGTCCATGTTTTTTGACATAATGCTCTGGCTGATATACCTTTTGAAGACCATGATCCCTAGATGCCAATTATCAAAGTACGTGAAGATTGGACATTTGGTGCCAGAGGATTTAATTTTTGTGTTTTTCAAAAAATCCAAAATGGCGGAAAATCTATCATGGCGGATTTTATGGGTCCCAATGGCAAAAATGTTCATCATGAGGAGCTACACCTATCTACCAATTTTTAAGACTCTAGGTCACAAGGGGTGGGTGTGGTGAGCTTGCAAAAAGTGCAACTTTGGAGGCTTGTGACAGCGCCACCATGAGGCCGACATGCATGCCACTGCACCAGAAGTTGCGGCCCTTGGCCCTTTACCACCATAAAAATTTGGGCACCTTTAAGCCATTTTATCTCAGGGGAATTTGCAAAAAACACCCTTTTTTGCCGGAATAATAATAATAATAATGAACCGGAACAAACACAATAGGGTTTCACCAGTGAACTGCTGAAACCCTAATAATAATGAACCAGAACAAACACAATAGGGTTTCACCAGTGAACTGCTGAAATCCTAATTAAAGCTGCAAGCAGCATTGAGTTTCACCATTCAGCTACTATTGGCCTTATTTCACCACTTGTGCATTGAGAGAACCATGTGCACCATCTATTCATAAATCCTTGAAATAAAACATGAATGATGTTTCTTGTCCAATGGTGCCCCTATGCGGCCAAATTGAGCCATATTTCATACATTAGCTAGATGCATTATCCTGATTATGTGTGCCAAAAGTAAATCACACTCAGTGATACAGATAAACAGATAAAGCCATCTGGCTATTATGGCACCATCTTAATTTACTTGCATACGTTACATCATAATAGTGTTGTGGACAGGTACATCAAATGATTTCATCATATCATCAACTGTGTCTAATTTATATGCATATGTGTAAAACCACACCTGCTTGAAGATTGATTGGTCAATAGCGGCCATGTTTTTAATTGTACCGTTCTGGGTTATGCATTCATAAATGACCTTGGTCCATAGATAACATATCAAGTCACGTGAAGATCGGACATTTGCTTCTATAGGAGTAGTTTTCAAGCGTTTTTCACATATTCAAAATGGCCGAAAATCCATCAAGGCAGCGCTATTGTGTTCCAATGGAAAATATGTTCCTTGTGAGGAAATGGACTTATCCACAAATTTTTTTGACGCTCTATCAAACAGAGTGAGTGGTGTGAGCTTGTGAATTTGTCTGGTTCAACATCACCCCCTTGTGGTCAATTGGAAAATGCTTGCACATGGAATGTCCTGTCATGGTTCTGAACAAGTGTACCTAGTTGGATTATAATACCATTAATGGTTTCTCAATAATATGCTAACATGTTCAGAACCACACCCACTTGCATGTTTATTGGTCAATAGCGATCACATTTTTTGACATACGGGTTCAGCTTACACTTCTTTTACAGAACTTGGTCTATAGAAGCCAAATATCATAGGACGTGAAGATCAGACATTTGGTGCTATAGGAGTTTTGTTTTAAACGTTTTCACAAAATCCAAAATGGTGGAAAATCTAATATGGCGAACTTTTAGTCTCATTGGCAAAAATGTTCCTTGTGAGGAGATGGACTTATGGAACAAGTTTCATAAATCTAAGGCACAGGGCATGGGCGTGTCCTAGATTCACCCAACTTATTGTGGGAAGCTTTTGGAAGGCTAGTCGAAACATTTGACCCAAGTCAAACAATTTAAAGGCAACGCTACCAAATACTAATTGAGTGTATGTCAACTTCAGACTCATTGGGATGAAAGAAACAAAAGCTGAAATAAATCATTCTTTCTACTATAATTTGGACATTTCACATTCTAAAAATAAAATGGTGATCTTAACTGACCAAACAAGGAATTTTTGCTGATTAAAGGTCAGCAATTGTGAATTAAACGTATTTGGCAACGGTCAATGTAAATTTATGACTTTAACTCAATGCACCATATGACAAGATACATCACTAATGAGCTGTGGGTTAAGCAACAACACTATAGGCTAAGCTCAATTGCTTTGTCCCCCGACCTGTGAAAATACTGAAACAAAGACAGTAGCAAGTCAAGAAGTCATTGGGAAAACAAATGTACAGTACTAGCGAAACATTTGTACACACCTACTCATTCAAGGGTATTTATCTTTACTATTTTCCTCATTCTAGAATGATAGTGAAGACATCAAAAGAAATATCACATACGGAATCATGTAGTAACCAATAAAGTGTTGAACAAATTAAAATACATTTATGTTAGATTCTTCAAATTAGCCACCCATTGCCTTGATGACTGGAATACTTTTCCAAAAGTCTTGATGGAGTTCCCACATATGCTAAGCACTTGTTGGCTGCATTTCCTTCACTCTGCGATCCAACTCATCCCAAAACATCTAAATTGGATTGAGGTCTCGTGATTGTGGAGGCCAGGTTATCTGATGCAGCAGCACCACTCTACTTCTTGGTCAAATAGCTAGATACACACGTCTCCTCTGAACAGTTAATGTTGAGATGTCTGTTACTTGACCACTGTGAAGCTTTTATTTGGGCTGCAATCTGAGGTGCAGTTAATTGCCAATTTCTGAGACTGCTAACTCTAATGAATTTACGTTCTGCAGCAGATGTAACTCTGGGTCTACCTTTCCTGTGGCGGTCCTCATGAGAGACAGTTTCATCCTAGCACTTAATACTCCAATGGAAAGGAAATCTTCCAGATTACCTGAACTTCATGTCTAAAAGTAATGATTTACTGTAGTTTGTTTTTGCTTATTTCAGCCGTTCTTGCCATAGTATGGATTACCAAATGTATACCAAACCTACCATGACACAAAAGAACTGATTGGCTCAAACGCTATATGAAGGAAAAATAATTCCACAAATGAACTTCTAACCCTCACACCTTTTAATTAAAATGCATTCTACCTCATTAAGCTTGTTGAGAGAATGCAAAGAGTTTGCAATGCTGTCATCAAGGCAAAGGGTGGCTACATTAAACAAATGTATTTTGAACAGTTTAACACTTGTTTTTGTTTCTACGTGATTCCATGGGGGTTTTTCAGAAAGCAGGGTTAACATACTCTGAGTTGAAACCACAACTCTGGGTTCACTGACTCAAACTCAGTTGACGGTTTCAGAACAGGCGGTAACAATTAGTACAGTCAACTCTGAGTCAAGTTAACCCTGAGTAAAGCACGTGCACGAGGAGATAAAAAGCCCTCATCAATGGAACGCAGATAACGTGATTCATCATGGTAACAGGAGAAAAATGTCTCGGACCCCGTACTTCTCCCCAGTGGAGTTGATGAATGCACATGCAGAATATGAGTATATATTCAAGAAAAAAGCAATACAGTATCAGCAGTCAAAGAATGTGAGCTAGCGTTTATATAATGTGGGCATTTATATAATGTGTGCGTATGGGTGTAATATCAAGTTCAGACAAATGCACCGAATAACACAGCGTCATTCTGAACAGTGACATTCTTGTGACATGTTACACATATAGGTAGTAAGAATTAAGAAATATATAAAGCAAAAATATACATAAAAATGTAAACTAGCAGCAGTTTTAAGCAGAGTAGGATGTGAAATATGAACAATATGGGTAGAATAATTGAATATTATGAGTGTAATATGCCTATGAATGGTACATACAAAAGAATATTCTAATGTACATTAAATGTACATAGAAAGATATCAGAGCATTTGGAATGTTCAAGTGTGATCAGTATGATCATAGTACATTTTTGCTGGTTGAGGAGACTCATGGCCTGAGGGAAAAAACTGGAGTCTGGATGTGCGTGCTCCAATGCTCCGGTAGTGTCAACCAGACGGCAGTAGTGATGTGACTAGACCATATTCTTGGTGGCTATAGTCTTTGATGTTCCGTGCTTAAGGCATCATGTATGGTAGATGCCTTGCATGGAGGGGAGATGGCAGCCGATGACGCTCTCCGCAGACCTCACCACCCTCTGGAGGGACTTGCGATCACAGTGGCTGCCGCATCAAGCAGTTATGCAGCCTGAGAGGATGCTTTCAGTGGTGCACCCGTAGAAGTCAGTGAGAGTTTTTACAGACATGCCCAATGTCTTGAGTCTCCTCAGGATGTATAGTTGCTTTTGGGCAGTTCTCACTGCCGAGTTCGCTTGCCTGGACCAAGTGAGGTCATCTGTTTATGCAGGTGCAACCCAACAGGCACAAAACATACTTGGCAGCAACTGAAGATGAAATAAAAAAATATACTTCAAACAGCAATTGTGATGCTGTTTAGCCTTCCCTACCTAATTAAACACCTTTCAGTGGCTACATGCAACATATATTTAAGTAGTAAGTGAAATTGTCTAAGCAAAAAATAAGTACAATTCTAGAAAAAAGTACAGTTCTTTGTTGGCTTATCTGCACATTAATGCTGTGGAAAGACTTCCTATTCACATAATCTCCTTCATTTACTGAAGAAGCTGTGACAGGAGTATGAATGTCATCTATGCAGCCAATCACCCCTGGAAACACTAAAATATTAAATGATTTGTGCTTCAGGTTTCAAAGCTTCGTACTAAATAAACTGATTACTGCTTAGACTGATACCTGCAATTCTGTGGAATTCTTTTTTGATAAATCTTGTGGGTCTGTGAATTAGGAACACTACTAAAGTGTACAGAAAAAGTTTCAGTGCAAGCCCGACAGAGACGGTTGCCTTGGACATATGCTCAGCATCACCGATGTTATACAGAAAACTGCAACACAAAGAATTTATTCCGAACTGAGAGCACGTTCCACCATATATCATAGGAACGATATGAGAGCTGAGAATATTGTTCAGATGAATGATAGATTGTGCAGAAAAACGGTAATGCTCAAACAGATAATCATTAGGGAATGATAAAAAACATCCAAGTGGGGTCTGATCACTCTCTCCCAACTGAGATTTCTGCAGAGTATTTGTGCTTCAAGTGGCTCTTCGAGAAAAGGACATGCCCTGTCTGACACGTTCAGAGAGCAGGTTTCAGTTAAAGAGTAGAACAAACTCAGAGTTAGTTGGATAAAACCTGCTAGCGAGCAGGTTAGCTCCACGGAGTATGTTGCCGTAGTAACTGATTCAGAGTAATGCTAAACTGGCTCTTTGAAACCGTAAACCCAGAGTTTCCCTCAAGTCTGAGTCAACTAACTCTGAGTTTTCACTAAACCCGCTTTCTGAAATATCCCCCATGTGTTATTTCATAGTTTTGATGTCTTCACTATTGTCCTACAATGTGTAAATTATGAAAAATAAAGAAATACACTTAAATGAGTAAATGTGAACTATTGCTCTTTCAGTGAATGTGGAAACACTGCAGTACAAAGGAAGTAGGAGCATCAGCTAAACATATCAACTATTGACTTGATATCATACAAACATCAAGAATACTAAGTCACATTGTACCTAGCCACTCGGCAATTTCTCCGTCGTCAGCTCCAGGGCCACCAGCCAACTCCACGTCCTAGTCATGCTGTTTGGTTCTAATGTACTAATTAGTAACAACATTCCAGTTTAATGTCACAACATTCTGCTACCGGAGGTATTACAAACAGTAATGTTACCTCCATTTAGCTACCTAGCGTTAGCTAACGCTTATATCATTACCAGCTAAACGTTTTAGCAACATGTGTGCTTTAGCTAATACAACGTTAGCTAATGCTAACTAAATAGCTAACATGAGGTAACATCACCGTGGTGTTTGTAAATAGGTTACCTACCTTTGTAGAATGTGTTCATTTGAACCGGAAACAGTGAACGGGATCCTTGTAAGAAATGGCATTGAGCTTGCCTGCAAACTCAGTGAAAGCTGAAGGACAAATTTGTCTTCTTCGTCAAAGTAATCAGATGAAAAAGTCGCACTAGCGCCACACTCCCAATCAGTGGCCAAAACTATACGACACCCGGGTTGGTTTCCTAATTCCATTGACTTCGAATGGGAAATGGTTTAACTTGTTAAACCAAAGAATATTTGTCTCTGGCGTGATAAACAAATTAGCAGACAATGACTGTCTCAGACACCTCATATAGAAACTAACATCTCCAGAATGTTTCATGACTGAGTTTTATGGAAGATTTTTAGTGAATTTCCTAACATCGGTGATGTTTATAATGCCACCATGAGGGTTAGATGTGTGTACCTTTGAGGGTTCATTCCTGGCCTAGTTGATTACCAGTATAGCAAGCTGCACATCTATGGGACATTCCATTTGGGATTTATAGCCGTATAAAGTTAGAGCCACACCTATGTCACATTCAATTGCTGATTGCAGCCATTCATCAAGGCGGAGCTAATGGGTTCCAATAGCGAATATGTTCCCTGTGAGAACATGGAATTGTCCAACATATTTCCATTCTTCATGTCAAATGGAGTGAGTGGCATGAGCTTACAAATTTGTCTGTTTCAACATTGCCCCGGTGTGGTTGATAAAAAATAGCTTGCAGTCATTTTTGCCATATCATCATTGTCAACATATTCACCCAGTAGAATTATAATACCATTATTCTTATAGTAGTTGTGTGCATATATGTTCAAAACCACGCCCACGCACATGTTCATTGGTCAACAGCAGCCATGTTTTTTGCCACACTTGCCAGGCTTATAGAGCATTAGTAGACATCGGTCAGTAAATGCCAAATGTCAAAGTATGTGGATATTGGACATTCCATCTTATAGGAGTAGCTTGTGAAGCATTTTTCAAATATTCAAAACGGCTAAAAAAACATAAGGGCTGAGCTAACGGGTCCCAATGTCAATGATGTTCCTCATGAGGAGGTGGAATAATCTCCCTCTTTTCAGGGCTCTAACTCAAATGGGGTGAGTGTGGTGAGCTTGCAAACATGGATAACCTCAATAGCGTCCCCATGTGGTTCACATAAAATTACTTGCAGTCATTTTTGTTGTATCATCTTTGTCAACATATTGACAAAGTAGAATTTTAATGTCATTATCCTTGTAGTAGTAGTGTGCATAAATGCTCAAAACCACACCCATGCACATGTTCATTGGTCAGAAGCGGCCATGTTTTTTGCCACACTTGCCTGGCTTATAGAACGTTTGAAGACATTGGTCCATAGATGCCAAATGTTAAAGGACATGAAGATTGAACCTCAGGTGCTATAGAAGTAGCATTTTAGGCTATTTTCACAAAATCTAAAATTGCAGAAAATCCAATATGGCAGACTTTATGAGTCCCTATTAGAAAAATGTTCAATGTGAGGAGTTGGAAATATGTACCAATTTTCAAGACTCTACGTCACATGGGGTGGGTGTGGTGAGGTTTCAAAGTTGGCCACTTTGGAGGCTTGCGACAGCGCCACCTTAAGGCCGATTTGCTTTGCTTTGGATTGAATGAGACGTTGTGGCCTTTTGGCCTTTACTGCCATGTACAGTACAGGCCAAAAGTTTGGACACACCTTCTCATTCAATGCGTTTCCTTTATTTTCATGACTATTTACATTGTAGATTCTCACTGAAGGCATCAAAACTATGAATGAATACGTGGAATTATGTACTTAACAAAAAAGTGTGAAATAACTGAAAACGTCTTATATTCTAGTTTCTTCAAAGTAGCCACCCTTTGCTCTGATTACTGCTTTGCACACTCTTGGCATTCTCTTGATGAGCTTCAAGAGGTAGTCACCTGAAATGGTTTTCCAACAGTCTTGAAGGAGTTCCCAGAGATGCTTAGCACTTGT
>JACXGI010008597.1:10847-33107 GCA_016801175.1 Esox masquinongy | reverse complement strand
TCTCATATATCATCCGTTACCTCTGTCAACTCTATCGTCTCTATCTCATATATCATCCGTTACCTCTGTCAACTATCGTCTCTATCTCATATATCATCCGTTACCTCTGTCAACTCTATCGTCTCTATCTCATATATCATCCGTTACCTCTGTCAACTATCGTCTCTATCTCATATATCATCCGTTACCTCTGTCAACTATCGTCTCTATCTCATATATCATCCGTTACCTCTGTCAACTCTATCGTTTATAATATCTCGATCACCTCTATCCCATCTATCATCTCCATCAATTACATTGTCTTGATCAACTCATCTCTCATCTGTAACACCTTCATCACCTGTATGCTCAACTCCATCTACATAGTCTCTATTACCTTTAGAATCTTTAATATCTAAATCTCTATCTCTATCACCTCTATAGTCTATATAATCTCAATAACTATAAAATGTATATTTCAAACTCACATCTGACACGTATATTTCAAACTCTATCTGACACTTCCTCTCTCCACACTTTTTTTCACCTCCCCTCTACTCCTCTCAATTCCATTTCTGAGGGGCATGTTTGACACGGGAAACGTATTTACTTAGCTGAAGCAGGTGCAACGTACGAAAGATAAAAATGAAAATAATAAATAATAAAAGAGTTCTGGTTAAACATTACACACACACACGTTTTAAAAGGATTAAGGCACTTCAAATGTTGTATTATTAGCTTTATACAAAGACATTCCTCTCTCCCCCTCCTCCCTGTCGCTCACTATTCCACTCCATCCTTTCTCTCTGTCTCTCTCACAACATAATTACTAATTGCCTCTTCTTCTGTCTGGCCGCCCTCTGCATTACGTTGTCATCCATCTCTCCTCACCCCCCATCGCCCACCCCCCTTCGAGGTGAGAGAGTCAGGCAGATCAGTTTGCATGCTGACTGTCTAGCTGATTCCTGGTTTTGGTTTCCTCTCCACCTTTGACCTCAATCCCAACTCCTCGCCTCGCTTACCTGCCCTATCCATCTCCTCACCTTTGACCTTTCAATACCACTCTCCTTGTCCTCGCACCCCCTCTCACCACTTATTTTTTTTGTTCTGAACCCACACCCGAACCTCAACCTCACGGCAGGTCAGCCAGCCGAGAACCCATCCTCTGGTGATGAAGAGGGTCAGGTCATGGTGTAGGCAGAAGGTGGCAATCTGATGGAGTCCGATGAAGATCTCGCTGAGGACTGGGCCAGGAGTCAGCCTCACTTGGGCTTTGAAAAGCTCACCAGACGAAGTTCAGCATAACAGCCAGTTGTCCTCATTAACAGCCCTCACCACTGCTGTGTTCCATCTATGTCCTATTGTTCTCATGCTTCAGGCAACGCCTTTAAATGACAGTCTCAAAATATCATAAGTGAAACAAAAAGCTGGTACTCCACACAGAATCTCCAGTTGCCTTTTTCCAAGCAACAACATTTGTTTAGCTAGTAGGCTTTGACTAGCCGGTTTGTTAGTCCGTGGCAAAGAAACAAAACATACTGTGTATATACGAAATCAAAGTCAGTGTTATCAGAAACAAAACAGCTGATAAAACACTTTTTATTATAAAGCACTAAGGCTGAATCTCAAATTCTGAACACTTACATGGCCTTTCACATGTCACTCGAGTCCATTTCAAACACCAGTTGTCGAGTCACCAACGGTCATTCAGCCTCTGCATTGAGTGGGCAACCTTTCCACACTTAGCGGAAACTTTGTCCAATTAAACTCGACATGTTACCTAGCAACAACATAGGAAAAACCACATCATCCTCAGAATAATTTTGGTCCTACATTAGTTCCATATTTCTACATCTAGCAAAGGAATTTAGTGCTTGAAGGAGCAGTACTTTTTTATGAAGCACACGAAAACTAGCATGCTAAACTTAAGCCGACCGCTTAATTTGAAACAAAAGTGCAACACAATACACTCTTTCAAGAAGATAGCTACTGTAGAAACAAGTTCATCACCTGTCCAACAACAATGCAGAGCAACAATTTGCACTTCTGGAAACATGTTAAATTGCAGAACGACTGCTGGGAAATGAAAAGACAAGTAGAATTTCATCAGGAAGCTGTCAGATTGTCATTGAGTTGACAAGCCAAATGTGGTTTATCAGCGCGCTTCAAATCCTCAGCCATCTTAAATTGCATCGCAGTGGTTGTCAATGAAGAAAATGTTAGTGACAGACAGTAGAAAACAAGTTAAATCAGCTCTTGAAATCACTCCTGGCAACCAATTTTTTTTGTACACATATTTCGTGCAGGAGTAGAAAGATGTTTCTTTTGGTTTGTTAACCCCCCCCCCCCGTCAGAGTACGTGCCCGTGACACCATCCGAGGGCTCCGCTGGTGTTCCAAGACGGATCGCTGTGCCGCAATCCTAGCCAGAAAATAGCATCGACGCAATATAACCTAACCCTGGCCCTAATCTCACCCCTAACCTCTCCTAGCCTCACCCCCGTTCCATCCCTAACCTCATCGTCATCTGCCCTCCCGGGTAACATCTGCTGCCTACCCACCGGCACCATATGGCAGAGGTTGGCATGCTACCCGCGCGCGTGTGTTTCTCTGAGAGTGAGTGTGTGTGTGTGCGTGTTAGAGAGTGAACGTATATCTGTCTACATCTCCGTGTGTGTGTGTGTGTGTGTGTGTATTTGTGATTACGCGTGCTTGTGACAGATGCTGATCATAATTTAATCCGCTGGGGAGATTTCATTTCTCTTTACAGCGGTTGCGTCCCAAGTGGCACCTTATAGCCTGAGTAGTGCACTACTTTGACCAGAGCTCTATGGAACCTAGGGCACTGAGTAGGGAACAGGGTGCCATTTGGGACACCAAAGATAAAGCTGCTTTTCCAATCAGACCCTCTAGCAGCAGAAAATCCCCTTTATTCTTCATCCTGATTCCAACACACCAATTATGCGAATAACAGAGACAAGATGGGTCCCATTGAGTAGCATTCATCTCCACAAAACATCTTATCTCCATAGAATACAGGGAGAGGTTTGCGTGTGGATGTGGAGAGGGCAGAGTAGTCTTCTAGTTTGTTCATATTCGATCTGATATCGAAGTGAGGATCTGTTTAGGGTACTCACATATGTATATTTTATTTACTCTTGGGGTTATGCTTAGGGATTTAGTTAGGGTTAAGTTTAGGCGTTAAGGGTAAGATTTAGCGGTTAGGGAAAGTTATGTTTAGGCATAAAAGTTATGTTGTTAAGGTTATGGTTAGGATGAAACTTTTCCATCTTCACATGGATAACAATTCCGTGTGTGCACGCGGAATATGTGAGGTGACTGTGTAGTTTGTCAGTGTGTGTGTGTGTGTGTGTGTGTGTGTATAGCTTAATGTCTTTACGTCAATTGCTTATCTACAGTAGCTTGAAAGACACGAGGAAGACAGCAGTGTCAGCAGTGTGTGTGTGTGTGTGTGTGTGTGTATGATGGTGATATCAAAATGAGTATCTGTTTGAAATTGATATCAAAATGTGTACCTGTTTGATTCTTACACTATTGAAGTGTGGTGATTTTGGGAAAGTGAGGACCCTTTGACCAATCCTCACATGAACAATAAAAAAATGTTAGGCTTGTGGTTAAGTACAGGGTTAAAATTAGACATACGATTAGGCTCAGGGTTAAGTTCAGGAGTGAAGGTTTAGGTTTAGGTGTTAGGTGTTAGGGTATGTTAAGTTTAGGCATAAAAGTCAGGTTATTAAGCTTAAATCTAAGGTTAGTTTGAGATTTGTGTTGGAATAGGTCTTAGATTTAGGGTTATGGGCTAGAACGTAGGGAATATCGGACATAGGGAATATCGGACGTAGGGAATATCGGACGTAGGGAATATCGGACGTAGGGAATATCGGACGTAGGGAATATCGGACGTAGGGAATATCGGACGTAGGGAATATCGGACGTAGGGAATATCGGACATAGGGAATATCAGACGTAGGGAATATCGGACGTAGGGAATATCGGACAAAGGGAATATCAGACGTAGGGAATATCGGACGTAGGGAATATCGGACATAGGGAATATCAGACGTAGGGAATATCGGACATAGGGAATATCAGACGTAGGGAATATCGTTTTTTTAGGCTAGAAGAAGAGATTACCGCGTCTCACTTCAGATGCAATTCCAGGTGTGTGTGTGTGCATGTGTATGTGTGTGTGTGTGTGTGTGTACTGAGTAATACAGACTCTGTGGCTCCATACACAGACACACACACACACACCCACACCCCCCCCCCACACACACACACAGATTAATACACATAGTTCATGGAGAGAAAGTGCTCACTGCAGTAAAAGAAGTCTCACTTGTGAAAATGCTGAGTTGTGCTTTGTAAGAGGTGAGTGGAGAGAGAGAAAGAGAGAAAGAGAGAGAAAGAGAGAGAGATGAGGAGATAAATGAAAGATCGTTTTTATCTTTATAATTTGCTGTGAATCACTTTGCTCTGGCAACATTTTCATTGTCAGTCATGCCATTAAAGCATAAGAAATTACATCTTCATAGAAGGGGGGGTGAGGAGGAGAGAGAAAGAGCAAGTGATGGAGTGGGGTGGGGGGAGAAAAAGAGAGGGAAATTGTGGGTGTCGGCCAGAGAAACAGGATAGGGATGTGGGTCACTGTTAGACCCACTGGCACCGAACATCCATTACTGATCACACACACACACACAACCTCACACACACACACAACCTCACACACACACACACAGACACACACAACCTCACACACAACCTCACACACACACACACACACACACACACACAAACAAACAGAGAACTGATCACTGTCACAAGGCCATTATGCTATAGTCAATATGGACACTCTCTCTCTCTCTCTCCCTCTCCTCCAATACCTCTCTCTTTATTTGTAGCTCAACTTCTCTCTCTCTCTCTGTCCTTTTCTATGTCTCTCTGTCTGTCCCTCTCTCCTTCCCTTTGCCTATCTCTGTCTCTCCCCTGCATGCAACACCTTCTTTTCTCTGTCTATCATTTTATCTTTTCCATATATCTCCACTCCTCTGTCTTTGTGTTTCATTCTCTTTCAGTTTCTCCCTTTCATTTTCTATCTCTTACGTTCTCTCTCAGTCTCTCCACTCTCTCCCACTACAGTCAATATGAACAGACATTCTATTTTACTCGCTTTTTCCATCACCCACTCACACGCCATGTCTCTCTCCGTCACACACGTCCCCCTCCCTCTGTCTCTCCCTCTTTCCTTTCCTCTCACTTCATCTCATTTCTGTCTCTTTGTACTATCTATCACTCTCTTCTGTCTGTCTCTCTCTTCTATCCATCTCTCTCTCTTCTGTCTGTGTGTCTCTCTCTGTCTGTCTCTCTTTTCTGTTCGTCTCTCTCCTCTGTCAGTCCACTCTGTCCCAAATTTTCTCAGTCAAAAGTTTGGACACACTTACACATTCAAGGGTTTCTTTCTTCATTTTTACTGTTGTACCTTGTAGAATAATAGAGAAAATACTCTATTTCATGTCAAAACTATGAAATAACACATATGTAGTGAATCATGTAGTGACCAAAAATAACCTTAAGGTTGTTTCACTAATAACCAAAGTTCTAAACAAATCCATTTATATTCAAACTCTTCAAAGTAGCCACCTATTTCCTTGATGCCAGCTTTGTACACTCACAGTGTTGATGCCTTCACTATTATTCCACAATGTGGAAAACAGCAAAGAAGAAATACCCTTTACTGAGTAGGCGTGTCCAAACATCTCTTCTCCCCATGTTCTTCTCTTGATACCATCCTCGACCATGCACATACATGAAAAAGCCTTCCTCAGGGCAGACACACTCACACCTACACTACTTCACAACCCCCCCCCCCACACACACACACAAACTGTACACACACACACACACACATAAAAATACACTTCTAAAATCTAGGGCTTACTGAAGTTATGGGAGGTCACACAGTGGCTGCCTAGCAGTTAATTACCCTCACTAATCAATAATTCATTAGACTGTCCGTGTGTGTACCCGTGTATGTGTGTGTGTGTGTGTGTATGCATACGAACCCCAAACTACCACAGTAAGCATTTTCTTTCCCTGAGAACACCAGATTAAGAGGATTGACTCCGTAATGGATTAACCTCTGGTGTGGGTTTGTGTGTGCGTGCGGGCGGGCGTGTGTTCTGCAGGATCAGAAAGGCGTGTATGAATTGATTAGCTGAGAAAGCTCTTCCCCTTTAAGGCCCATGTCAGCGGTATTCTGCGAGAGGAGAGAAAATGCAGAGGTGTCAGACAAGGCAGGGTCTGGTGGGGGCATGCCTTGAATGGGGGGTTGAGACGTCCATCAAACGTCACGGCACAGAATACTCCCCTGCGGCCTGAGGGTAACCCTGCCATGTCAGTGTGTGTGCGTGTGTGTGTGCGCGCGCGCGCGTTCGTGTGTGTATGTTAGCAAGCTGTCAGCAGCTGTATTTGTCAGCAGGATTTGTGCTCATGAACTACGCAAAGCGACACTTTTTCAACCATCACCACCATTTCTGTTTACGAAAGGAAGGGGGGGGGGCAGGGGGTTAAGTGGCCAGTCACTAGTACAGGTGTCTGTGGCTTTCAGGATAGAGAGTTTGCGGCAGTGCACAAACACACACACACACACTCTCTAATCGTACACAGACAGACGAACAAACACGTACACACACACACACACACACACACACACACACACACACACAGAGAGATCCTGGGTGGCTGGCGGTAAGCCTTGCTAAATAGAGTCGGCTGTTTGACATGGAACACACACACTCAGACAACGGGACACTGTCACACTGCACAGGCTTATAGCGCCGACACGCACACACAAAAGCCAGCTTATGAGGCGACACTGAGGGGACTGCGAAAAGAGCATGAGAGAGAGAGAGAGAGAGAGACGAACGAGAGAGAGAGAGAGAAGGGAGTGAGAGAGGAGAGAGGAAGAAATAACGCAGAGGAAAAAAACGACTCCAGAGAAAACATCAAAGATCAAAAAGAGCGACATACAACAAGAAAAAAAAAAAAACGACCGCAGCCAACCAACCCAGAAGTAAACCACACTAATAACATCATCACCATCATGTATTCGGCCCGAGTAGTCAAGTTACAAGCTTGTATTACCACTTGACGCTTTAAAACGGCTCCCGAAAATCTTAATATTAATGCATACATTGGTGCCAACCAGTTCCAGTTCAACCACACTTAGCAGGAACTACTTTAACTAAATTATACATCTTCAGTAGTTGATTGCTTTCCTGTCAAGTACGGGTCTCGCTAAGTAAAAACTATTTTTTTTATTGAAAAACTGAAGCGGAGGAGGAAAGAATCACCTGCCTGAGCCTCATTTGAATGGTGGCTGCTTAGTTCAACAGGCTAAATGCACATTACGTTCACATCAGGTGCGATCTGTTCCTGGATATTCGGCGACACTGGCGATGAACACGTGCTAACAAACTAGCTCGCACGCACTGAACTGCCTTTCGAAAGTAGCTTTTAGTTAAGTGAACTACATAAATCTAACACGAGGCCTTTCCCGTGGGATGAAATACGGGGCGCGTGCTGGGCCCCGACACCAGGTCAGCCCAGTAAAGTCCAGCTCGGCTCGGTGAACTGTGGTCCCAGGGAGGGAAGTCACCCGTGACCCGTTTGCGAGCGCCGCCGGCAGAACCAGCCGCTCAGACACGACGATGTGGCGGGATCAGCTGGGTCGACCTACCTGTTTGCTGTACTTGTTTCCCATCTGGCATCCGTACTCGGAGCACTGGTCTGACCCCAGCGACATGGCGTCCGCGTTCCCGCTCCCCCCGCTGCTGCTCCCGCCGCTCCCGCCGGATCCTCCGCTCCCCACGAAGGTGTTGGACGGCGGCAGCTCCTGCACCGCCTGGTGCTTCTTGCCCTCGGCCGGCGGGCTGTGTGGCTGCAGGTGGACCGCCGGGAGGGGCGAGCTGGACTTGTAGTGCCGGGCCAGGTCCGGGCTGGACTGGTGGCGCCGGGAGCCCATGCGGGGGCTCCCGGGGTCGCCGTCGACGGCGCAGTAGCGCGCCGCCAGTCGCTCGCTGGCGCCGCTCATGTCCTCGTCCTCGTCGTCGTCGATGCTGGCCATGTGGTGGTCGTTGCCGTGCCGGCGGAGCCCGTTCACCGTGACGATGCCGCTGTAGAGCGGGTGTTCTGTTTTGTTGCCGGCTCCTCCCGCACCTCCCGTGCCGTTCCGCTTGTCCCTGCGGGGCTTCCGTCCGCGGTCTGATGTTCCTCCTCTGGCCTGGGGCACAGCCGGCTGCGGGCTGAAGAAGTCCTCCTCCGGTTCTTTCTTCCCAGCCTCATAGCCGTTCTTGCCCTGGGCACCGCACTGACGCGCCGTGACCACCAGGAGGATGACGAGAATGACGGCGGCGGCACCTGCCAGGACGCCAATGGCCACCGAGAGGCGTTGTTTCCCCAGTGCTCGCTCGCTGTCCGGGTCGCCCGCGATGTCCAGAGAGAGAGGGGCGGCTAAACTACGAGCCACCTGAAGGAGAAAGACAGAACGAAAGATAGAGAGGCAAAGAGAGAAAAAGTGAGACATAGAAAAGCAGAGGAAGGAGATGAAAGTAGAGGGAGGTGAAGGACAGAGGATTAAAGAGGTAAGGTAGAGAACTGCAAACACTGTAAATCATTACTCTCCATTGATTAGCAATATTGTGACATCAGAGAGTGGGTAGACCACAAAGCCACCTAGCCAGGGATCAAAGACGGAAGGGTTAAAGGTGGGGTGACAAGTTTACGAAAGGACTGAAGGGCAGAGGAAGACAGGAAGAAGGGAAGAAGAAATTAAGAAAGAGCAAGGGGGCGGGGGAAGACAGAGGTGTAAAAGCAGAGCGGGAGAGAAAGAGCAGCGGTGGTTTGGTACTTTGAATAACATTGTGTGGTCACCCCTGAGGTGAAAAAGACGGCACTTGGGAAATGTTCAGTAGTTATGCCTTGCTCAAAGACACAACAGGAAATCTAGGATTAGATAGCAACCGTCATGTTCACCATTTCAGACCCAGGTTCAAACAGACACTGTCATAAGTATTCGAAAAACTGTTTGGTTGAACGCCGAACAGCAATCTGGACCAGGTACATCCTCCAGTGTCAAAAAGCTTCTCAGAACTGTAGACATGGAACAAATATATGACTTAGTGTATGTGAGGATTACTATCAGTGTTTGAGTATTTGGTGGACAATATGATGCGGTGATGTCATCCTGAAAAACAACGTGTTGGCACGTGAAGCTGTGCTTGGTTGTTCCATGACAATCTGCCCAATCACCTTTGTGTCGCTGTGCACTCACTGTCTGGGACGTCCGTATAGGATATAACAAGGATAACACTTTGGATACGCTGTTAATGCAACGAGAATTGAAACTCACCTTGAATTCTTTAATTCTTTAAATAAATCTGCATGTCTGCCTCTGAGGCGCTTCGCTAAGTTGGAAGTGTTTCTTCCTTTAGTCTCGAAAGTTTGAAGGCACCGTTTGCATAGTGGTTTTTGCAAATGTGTTACTCCCTGATCATCCGCCTCGAACACAAAGACTCGTACTGTTTTTCTTTTGGACGAGTCGAGGCGGAGCTGCAGCGGCACTTGCCATTTTCTGACATGTTTTGGATCCCCGGTACCTACGGTTCTGTACAAAAACCAGTACCGTCATGTTTTCAGAATTTTGGCATCAACTTGGTACCGGTGTATTGGTTCTCGTGACATCCCTAGTTGTGGTACCATCATTTGTCAGTCTAAAACATGAATGCGAGACTAATGCAATCTGGTACCGGCTTCTCCAGCCACAAAAACATTCATCCGGTTGTCAGCTGATTGCTTCAGGTTTTTTTGACAAGCTTTCCCTGTACTCGGCAGAGCATAAGGTGAAATGTTTAGTCAGTCCTCTGAAGCGTGGTATTATTTAGCCGGCTCTGGTGATGTCGGATCCTAACACGAGACAGCCCGGTGACAAGCAGTGTGTCAGACTCTTCTTCATCTGCACTGAGGACTCAGCAAGTCATTTTCCGTTGAGAGTTCTGCTCTGTGACAATGTCTGGTTGGAGATGATTGTCCCCTTCAAGGAGATCCTGTGCAAATGTTGACTTGCAGTGCGGTAAACAATTCCTGACGTTTTGGACGAGGCAAATCGTCTGTCATGCCGCGGGAAGTGAACATCACCAAGGTCACTGGAAGACAGGTCGCAAGTCCCACTTATGTACAACAAACGTCTGTCAACGGCAGTATACTAAATATATGACTTTGTTGAACACTGAGTTGTAATATTTATTCTTAGAATTCTACAGAGACATTTTCCTTTTGCTCAACTTTTACAGCATGTACCACCCAACTATGGGTTACAACCCAGATATGGGCCAAAATTTTTTTTTTCTATCAGTACTGGTATCTAAACCAGCGACCTGCAAGCTACGGCCCCACCGCTTAGCCTCATTCGGTATAAAAGAAGGTTTCTAAACACTGTTTTCAGAACCACTCTTGTTACTCCACTGCCTATTTCACCTCCTCACGGGTACCTATCTAGGTCAGGGCAGTATCAGGACAGACCGGCCTCTAACTCAGTTCTCCTGCAGGCCACAACACTCTGTTAGTCCGCTAAGCTTTAGCCTATGTATTAGCCCGCACCATTTACCCAAGACCACATCATATTCAAGTTATTATAATCCCACCACTGCCTTGGCGACCATGACGAAAGCCCCCTGCCATCGAAAGGGCGGTGTTTGGTGTCGCGCGTGGCAAAGCCTTAGTCACCGCGGTGCTTCCATTGAATAAGTCGCGCATACATGCCAGAGCGCGTGTTTGAGCAAAGGAAAAATCATTCACACGACTCATTCCTAAGACCTTCATAAAAAGGCTTTACAGAGTGTTCGCGAATGCCGCAGTGGCACTCACAAGAACCATCATCGGTCGGGTCAGTTAGACCAGCAGGTTGTCAGAGCTGTTACTGACTGGGTTAGTTTGAATACCTTTGATACCCTTTGCTGACACTCCGCCTCAAGCGAAGGTATTAACTCGCTCATCTAACGCACCTCTTCAGGCAAGGTTAGCCGGCGAGGCGAGTTGACACCGTTTCCGTCTACTCCGTGGTTCAAATTATGTTTTAAATGCTCCCGTTACTTTGGTGTCTGCTTGAGCCTCGAGGGACAGGCTGACGGGAGCTGCATATTGCGGGGCTCTTTACATTAACATCAAGGCCATTAGCCGACGCTCTCATCCACAGCCACTTACAGTAGCAGGTGGGTACATTCTTCTTACCTTTTCTTCACACCGACCGTCGTTTCGAATCAGGCGTTGTCAGTTCTAGGGCCTACAAAAGGTTGTGAAACACTGGGTCATGGCAGGGAACAGTTAAGGGAAGCAGTGGAATAACCAGGCCTGAGTAAACCAGCTTAAAGCTAGATACAGCAATTGAGAAAAGAACAGAGGACCTCTGTTTCGATGAGGATGAGCCTGGACAAAGGATCCAAATGGATCCAAAGACCATCCACGATATCAAAGTGATTAGTGTCTCGGTGACGATGGAGTCGTGTTTATTTGGGGTTCAGAGCCAAGACGGTGGAACTCAGCTTACGTGGCATTTATACTGTAAGTTATGTTCTTTAAGAATCACTGGCTGTATGATTAATTTATCAGTCCAAAAATGGATGCAGGAATTAGGGACTCCAAACCACCAGTATGGAAAGCTAGCGTAGCTCAAAATGAACTGAAAACATTTGAAGGTGCAAAATGAACAGAGCCACAAGTCTGTGGGTCATGACCCACTGGCCAGGTATAGAGCCAACAACAAAGTGACATGGGGTCAGAATAGACCATGATCCTAATGCAGTATTGCCTGTAAACTGTATGTGTGTGTGTGTGTGTGTGTGTGTGTGTGTGTGTGTGTAATGGGGTCAGTAAGTTAGAATAGAGCACGAGCGTAATGCAGCATAGATTTTGCCATAACAACATAGACAATCAATACACAGAAGGCCTACAAAGGGAAACCCATTAGATACACACACACACACACACAATCATACATGTGTATACACACACACACACAAACACATACTAGACCACAAACACCCATATCCACCCAGGTTTGTAAAACAGGTCTATAAATGCACATCCGACTTTGTGCTGTCAACGCTGGGAATTCTAATTATCCAATATCATCTATCCTATTGAGTGCTGTGTGTGCGTGTGTGGGTGCGCGCGTGTGTGTGTTTGTGCCTGCCTACAAGCATGCGTGCATGCATTTGAATCTTCCATTACTCTTTGAAGTCATGTTCTATTACACAGAACACTTTAATTGCATTTTAATGTTTTAGATAATATAGCATTACAATTATTTTCTTCCGCATCGCTGACACTGCTTTTCTTCCGCTATCGGCAGAATCACTGTGATAACTCTGACAAAGCAGCACTTCAGATTGTATCAACAGCACAGCATACCATCTCGCAAGATTGAGAGTGTTTTCATTTGCCAGATACTGTAACAGAATTAGCACAGCCATTTGCCTAGCTCCGTAACAAGACTTAGGAACTGTTTCATGGCATTGTTTCAATTACTCCATTCCACAAGTTAGCAGTAACATATTACTATATTATACTGATTTACTATTTTCTATTCCATTGTCTTACTGAATTATATTACATTCTCTTGCATGATGATATTCAGTTTTCTTCATTTCAGTTGATTTTCTTACTACATCCTGTCCTATTGTCTTACTAGATTATATTCTATTGTACAGTGGATTATATTTCATTGGTGGAAAATGTTGTTTGTGTAGTTGTCGGAATGGACAATCCTGTCTAAACACAATGACCCAATATCACTGAATGACCATGGTAAAGCATTCGCTCTCTTGCCTTAGCGGATTCTATAATTTGGGTTCTAGAGGGTCCTATTCTGTTGTCTTAAAATATCCTATTATTTCTGTTCCAGCGGGTTCCATTCAGCTGTCTAAGAATAATCTATTATTTCCATTCCAATGGCTTGTATTTATTGTCTGGGAGATTGTATTACAGGCCATGGCTACAGATCATCCTTCCCTATGACCTTCAAAAAAGAAAAATCACCTTTCCTAAAGATTCACCTCATGTGAAACCTCTCCACCCATCGGTGGGGTGGGTACAACTAGCACACAATCTCAGCCGTCAGACACAAACAAACAGTATTTGTGTTTGCTTTTGTTTAGGCCCGTATTTCCAGCGTTTTAGATGTGTGGCCTGTGTGGTTCAGTGCCGTTTTGTTACTCCACATCAAACGAATTGAAGCTAGAAATAACACCGGCCTACTGCTTAAAAAGCCAAGCACAGTTTGTCGTTTGTTTGCCTGAGTTAAAGAACACCACTTTGCCTGCCTTCTCCTTACGCCATAGGCTGTGTGTAATTTTCTGGAACATTCTTTCAAATAGCCGCGTGGATTATATTCGGGCCGTTCAAACTCAGATTTTAAGGAACGTGAAGCAATACGAAGGGCAAGCCACGACGCACAGGGAATAAATGCACGCACGGAACCAGAACGACACGCGGGCAGAAGCTTCTGGATCTTCCATAAAAAGGAGACAGTTATTTTCTCAAGGTCTGACAAAAGACAAATCCACGGCAACACCATTCATCACAGCCCCTCCGTCGGTTCCATTCTATTGTTTTAGCGGATTGGATTATTTTATTCTGTTGTCTAGTGGGTTCTACTGGTTCCACTGGGTCTGTTCCGTGCCATTGTTCCGCTGTTGCCTGGCTCCTCTCCACTCTGCAGTCCCTGTCCCATTCACATTCTCCTCAGCACGCCGCTAGCTCAGCACGCCGCTAGCTCACAGTGACTCCTGCTCTGCGCGCGCGCGTGTCTGCATCCATATCCGTGTGTGTTTTTCTGCACTTTTGTGTATTCATATTGCATTTCTGTGTGTGTGTGTGTGTGTGTGTGCATCTCCCTATAAGTGTTCAACCCGAGAGTGCAGCACGACCACTTAGGCTCTGGTACATCTTCATCCGTCCTGACGCGTCATCCCTCGCTCCCCCTCATCATCCGCATCATCCCTGCCTCCCCAGCTCAGCCAGCTCCCACAGGACACACACACACACACCTTCCCAGCCACACTGCCCCACGACTCCTCCACTGTGCTGCACCAAGCTTTGTACTGCTCAGCCTTAAAGGGTAATTTCACAATTTTCTGAACTTGATGTTAAACGGTTCCTCTCTCATTGAAAGCTCATTATTTTCCACACGTCTGCGAGGCTGACGTTGATTTGCCAATTAGCTAGCCGGTGCCACTGCCCGAAAGAAAGCAATGCCACACTCCGGTGTGAAACACCAGTACACCGGAGTTTTATTGAGGCGCTAGCTGGTGGTTAGTTAATGTGGTCATATGTGTGCACACGGCTGAATAAAGAACTGAACCATGTTTTTTTGTGGGTCCTCTCGGCTCACAGACATCTTTCTGGGCGAGGAAGCACCTAACACCAAGTTTAAGTAAAAAAAATGAAATTCTTCTTTAACAATGTGTGTGTGTGTGTGTGTGTGCGTGCGTGCGTGTGTGTGTGTACTGTTTAGCACGGGAAGCATTTCTCTTTGTAGGTAGTGATGTGTCTCTCTTGATAGATACTATGAATAGCTGTTCTTGCTCCTCTGCAGTGCATGCTCTTTGGGGTTTAAGGCTGGATATATATCTGTAAAGGATTTTGTGACTGACGTAAAAAGGGCTTTATAAATAAATTTGATTGAGTGATTGATATATATCTGTAAATGATTTTGTGACTGATTGTTTTCTGTGGTAACAAGGGATTCAGTCAAATACACTGGCCAAATGGCTGGACCATAAACACCTGTGTAATGGGCTAAAGGGTAAAGGATCAAGTCGAATTGAAGGAAGTACGTTTAGACTAATTTAAATACATAAAATAAAAACATATTATTTTTTATTTAAAAAGCTTTTTTAATTTCCTGTTGAGTCACTGAAAAATAGATGACCTTTTTTATTAAATTGCAACTTCAGTTTATTTCCTGAAATGACAGTGTTTAACATTATTTGGCCACAGCCCTGAGCCCAAAACTGCCTGCTGGTGGAGTACATGAATACAGCATGGGCTTAATGTTGGGCAGGAAAATGAATGTGCCGGTTTTGCAAGCCCCCCGGATTAAAGTCCTTCGTTGAACTGAAGCAAATAACTGGGGTCGGGAGTCCTTGTGCAGTTACTCCTTGTGCAGTTTTTTTTTAATAACTAAGGTCAACTCCAGGCCCCAGTTGACAAGACAAAGCCTGGGACCAGTTACGAGGCCAGAAAGATAATCTAAAATTTGAGAAGGCCCGGCTTACAAACAGAAATTAGATTCCAATAGAACGCTGAAGTGGCCTTGAACACAGCAGAACAATAGAATCCCAAAACACAACAATGGAACAATGGATTGTAATGTGTGGAAGTATATGCGGTAATCTAGAACTCCTTTAGATTACACCACGGACAGTTTAGTTTAATTGGAAAAGACCAGCACAGCACAGCACGCTGTACAGGGTAATGGAGAAGAGGTGTGTGTGTGTGTGTGTGTGTGTGTGTCTATGGAAGGAAGCCAAAGTGATTAGTGAATGAAATGGCAATGCAGCAGAAAATTACTCACCTCTTTACATCTAAACAGCAAGAGTCACAAGTTGGCCACTAAGCATTATGGAAATGTACCTTCAGGACCATGTCAAACTCTGTGCCACCAATTGTTTGATTCAACTTTGACCTTGTGTTTTCGGGGATTGGCCTAGGTGCACTTTGGCAATCCAGCCCAACACTAACTGATTCATCTATTTAACTAATCGCCGACCATTTAAGTATTTCGGACAGCGTAGTTGAATCACTTGTGATAGTGTTATTCCCTCCATTGGTGAGGCCTGGTATAAGCTGTTCTTATTAAAAGATGAAATGATGGTCCTCTCTTAACTCAGCCGTTCCATTATAACATGCTATTGTTCCGTTCTAATTTCTTCCATTCTGCAATTCCATTCCAATTTGCCCATCTATTATATTGTAAGTTGTTCTAATCTGTCCCTGCTGTTCCATTAAAGGGTGATGCATTGCATCAGTCCATTCTGGGCTATTGACTTGGATAAGTATAGCCTGTAGAACACAGTGTGCCCTTGACAAATGAACTAACTGCTATGAGTTTGAAAAGATGATAAAACCAAATGGAATAGCCCAGGAGTTGGATCAGGATGTACAGCGTGTAGGTACTCTACAAGCATTAAACTCGGCTTCACCAAAAGGCACCCTATACCCTATGGACACAGGTCAAAAATAGTGTACTTTATAGAGAACAGGATGTCATTTTGGGCACATATCACAGCCCTAGTGTAATCCAGAGCCGTGGTCTAAAAAAGTGCAACATAAAAGGGATAGGGTGCGGTTTGGGCCATGATGAAAATGAAACTCCTAATTACCTGTGCATCTACCAGAGTGGCGTTGACCAAGCTCTCGTTGATGAAGACGTGCACCAGCGCCGTGGCGCAGAGCGAAGGCTCCCCGCTGTCATTGACCCGGACCACCAGTCGATGCAGACCCCGGTGTCTCCGCTCCAGAGGCTCCGCCACGGTGATGACCCCGCTGGCCGAGCCGATCTCGAACAGCCGGAAGGGGTTCCCTCCAACCAGCGAGTATCGCAGGTCGGCGTTGCGGCCAAAATCGGAGTCGGACGCGGTCACGGTCCGGACGATGGTTCGGGCGCCCGAGGCCGGCGGGAGAAGGGTGTAGGACTCGTTCGTGGGAGAGATCACGGACGGGGCGTTGTCGTTCTCGTCAGTCACGATGAGTGAGACGGTCGCCGTGGCAGAGCGAGGAGGGTCGCCGCCGTCAACGGCTCGGACGCGGAAGGTGTAGGTGGAGCGGCGTTCACGGTCGAAGGACGCAGAGGAGAAGATAGTCCCAGTGTTGTTCTCGATTGAGAACTTTTCTTTGCACCTTCCTCTACATCCCTCCTCGCCTCCATCGGTCCTCTCCCCATCTCCTCCCTCCACCTGCCCATCCATCGGTGCCTCTTCTTCATCCATCTCCACGAAGAGACTCAACTCTGCATTCTCGCCCTCGTCCGAATCAGTTACCGTCACCATGCCGACAGGGCTGTTGGCAAGAAGGTTCTCCTTCACGTAGAATGTGAACACTTCCTGGACGAACTTCGGCGCATTGTCATTTCGGTCGGTCACCATGACAACCACGGTGGCCGACCCCTGCAAGGAGGGGGCTCCCCTATCCCTGGCGATCACCCGGAACTCATACCTCTCCCGCACCTCCCGGTCGAGAACCCCCGTTGCGCGGATGTCCCCGTTGTCTGCATCGATGTAGAACACGCCGTTAACCGACGGATCCAGCGAGTACGCAACCTCAGCGTTTTTACCGGAATCGGCATCCGCCGCCACCACGGTGACCACCCGTTCTCCGGGCTGGTTGTTCTCCGCGAAATGGACTTCAACCACGGGCTGCGCAAAGGTGGGCGCGTGGTCGTTGACGTCCACCACCCTGACCATGAGGGAGCTGTTGGAGGAGAGCGAAGGCGATCCTGAGTCCACAGCCACTATGGTGACGCTGTATTCTTTAGTCACCTCGTAGTCCAGAAGGGCGGATGTGTGAAGGAAGTACTTCTTACGGTTCCTAAGGGAGAGAAATTAAACACAAAAATAGATTACTGTTAAATTCGCGAATATAGGTATTTCCTGGGAAAAACATTTCTGCAAAATTATATTTATTTTTGTATAATGATTTTGCTCCAAGTATTAAATCTAGTTGGATATATATACCATTTTTTACCTTTATTTGGCAAATTAAACATCATTCATTTGATTCAGAAATGTAGCTAGCAAGCAGTTTATGGTATGGTATGGTATGGTATATATATATATGTGTGTGTGTATATATATATATATGTACTATGCTGGAATTCCCCCGAAATGTTACAATGTAAAATACTACGAAAACAATCACCAACCAATACATTCCAAAAATAAGGTTTGAAAGTTGACAGGACTGCGTTTCCATCTCACCTGTCAAAGGCGTCGTCCGCCGGCATTGGCAATAAGGCTGCTTCTCCAGCTGGTTTTAATGTGAAGGGAACGTCACCAACCACCGTACATGTAACCGCTCCATTCTCCCCCTGGTCGCGGTCAGAAACTTGAACCAGTGCAACCGGCGTATCCACAAGAACATTCTCAGGCACCAAAGCCACTCCGTCCCTCACCGGGATACGTCCGATTTTCCTGATCTCCACGACTGGCACGTTATCATTCTCATCTCGTACCGCCAGGACGACGGTCGTCCGGTCAGTGCGCGGCGGCTGACCGCGATCCCTCGCCGTGACCGTGAACCTCAGCTGGGCCACTTCCTCCCGGTCAATCCGGTGCAGGACGCTCAGCCATCCGGTGGCCTCGTCCAGTCGGAGAAGACGCCTTACGGATTCCGTGGCAGCCCCGAAGACGTACTCTACCTGGCCGTTGACGCCGACGTCACGGTCTGAGGCTCGTACTTGGAGGACGGGGGTTCCAGGCGGTGCATTTTCTGCCATTTCAGCTTCGTAGACAGCTCTCTCAAAGCGCGGGCTGTTGCCATCAAAGGAAAGAAATTATGCTTTAACAAAATTATAATTTTCATGCTTTTCTAGCTAGCTACTAGGAGTGTATAGGTGCAGATACTAGACACCTTACGCACAATAAGCAATTAATGCCATGTGTCATTTTCCATGACCTCGAACGCACATACTCCCACGCGCTTATATACACACAAACACATCCCAGACACATACACACACAGAGACATTTTTGTCTCACCTGTTGTCATTGACGTCGGTAATGGCAACGCGGAGGAGAGCCTGGGAAGATCGAGGAGGGTTCCCGCCATCGCGGACTCGCAAGACCAGTTCGTAGGAGTCCCGCGCCTCACGGTCCAATGGGCCTTTTACAATCAGCTGGGGCTGCTTCTCGCCGTCGGGAGTGTCGGCAACTTGGAGCTCAAACACACTGCTTCTCACACCACCTCCTACGCCTCCTCCACCTCCGTTGTTATCCAACGCTCCTCTCCTCCTATCGCCCCCTCCTGCGCCTCCGCCTGCTCCATCTGCTCTTCCCATTGGTCCGCCGGCTGTTCTCCGCGTCGACCCCGACCCAGACCCCACTGGCGACCCAGAAGAACCGCCATCTTGAATCAACTCATAACGGTCAATTCCGTTGCGTCCGAAGTCGCGGTCCGTTGCGGTGGGTAACAGGTACAGCGTGCCGATTGGCCGGTTCTCCTCGACTGACAGCGTGAGTACAGGTGATGGGAAAGAGGGTGTGTTGTCGTTGATGTCAGTGATGACGACGCGGCCCTCAAAGAGATCCACCCAGCTCTGGAGCGGACCAATCACAGACACTTCGAAGTCCAGGAAACACTCATTTTCGTCGAAGATTAATTGACACTGGGTCAACTTCTCCCTGTCAATCCTTTTCTGTCCTGTTGACAGTTCCCCGGTAACGTTATCAATCTTGAAGAACTCAGAGCCGCTCTCCAGGGCAAACGTGACATCCCCGGAGCCGGTGCCAGCGGACAGGCCAAGGTCGGCAGCCACGTTACCGATCTTGACATCCGGGGGACCCTCCTCTGCCACCCGGTAGCGGAGCGCTGAGTCGGCTAGCGGAAGCTGAGTCAGCGTTAGTAGAGGTACTATAAGGCAGAACAACGCCCCCGGTCCTGTTACCAAGCAGCAGAACAATGATCCACCCCCACCAACACCTACTCCTGTCCTCCTCATGGCTCTATCTCACTCCCTATCCCCTGTCTGCCTGGATTTTTACTGGCTGTGCACCACTTTGTTCCCCCTTTCCCTCCTTGTCTGTCTTGTTGTGTATCACTGATTTTCTCTCACTCTCTTTCGAGCTCTCTCCCTTCTCTCTCCCTCCCTCACTCCCCTCCGCAGTTCAGGCTGTTAGGGTCCGGGAAAGCTTTCTCTCTCTGATAACAGTGCAGTTCACTTAGGTTGAAGTGTTTTCTTTTCTCTTACTTTATTGCTGAGTGGTTTAAACATAAATTGTTTATTATTCCTCCAAATCTCTTGGGGATGTTCGAAGCACAAACATATCCGAAAATCCCACCAGCAGGAAAATAGAAGAATAAAACCAAATCATCCACTCAAATTAATGAATCCACTTCACTGTATATCTTTCTTGCTCCGTTTTATGGTAGAGATATCAACGTTATTCCAGTCCTGCCTCTCTCGAGGACTCAGTATTTATAGTTAACAGTTTTATTAGTCCATTAGTAATTTCGCTTCATTCCGGTCTCGTTCCGGTAGAAGGGGATCTCTCGGCGGGTTACACGAGTTGGAGAGAAACTGCAATGCAGCACTACCCACAAAAGAAAACTGTCCACGACTCTGGCTCAGGACACCGGATTAGAAAAGAAAAACATACACAACTTAGATCCAAAAAGCGGGGGAAAATATGTTTTAAAAAATGTAATGTCTTCTGATAGGCTACTTGATTAGAGCTAAATGTTGGTCTTCTTACCTCTTGCTCTACCGCGTGAATCGGAGAGCTGCGCGTGTGCCTTTTTCCCGCAGTGAAGCAACGTGCCAAGCCGTTAATCGGATGCCTTCACGGAACTTCACGAGACAAGAGTGCTTTTCACACCGACTTCATCGGGACAGAACAATAATCTAAACGGAACCAGGAGCTCGAGCTCACATCAGCAACGGTTCTTGTCAAAAGTGAAGAGATCCCGACGTCAACAAACCGGTAAAACTATAATTCCGTGAGCGTTTGTTGGGATGTTTCGGTAATGAACCGAGGAAAACTGCGTCTTTTCCAAGAGTCCCGCATACCCTTGTTCGATTCCACCCTCTCTAGTTCTCTTTTTTTCCTTCTGCCTCTCTCACCTGCACGTTCTACTGCACTGCATTTACGTGCGGGGCTTGCTGCTGCTTGCTCTAAAATGATGCTGCAGTCGCGCTCTCTCTCTCCCCCCTCTCTCTCCCCGTTCACTGCAACATTTCCATAGCCCCGTAACTTGATCGTTCAGCTGAAACGGGAGAACGGAACGAGAGGCAGTGTTGGGTCGTTCAGTGTGTGCGTGCGCGTGTGTGTGCGTGTGGGTTACGGGGTGATCAGACCTCTCCTCCTGGCTGTCACTGCATAGATTAAATGTCTTGGCGTTTATGGTACTCCGGGCGGTATGAGATGAGGGGAATATCTTTTTTTACGAAAAAAGATAGAGGGATGGAAAGAAGGATAGGCTATTGCATGTCAGAGAAATATCATTTTGAAATTAACTTACTATTCTGCACAATCGGCATTTTTTCACTGCGCTGGACAGGCTACGGGACTGGGGTTTAAATTGAAATTTCCTGCCGTAATAACCTACTCACACACTTTAAAATGAGTTAGATTTCTTTATCCAGTTATGACTTCAACAATGCATCGCAATGTCATCACACAATCGGAAGCACGTGGTCCTCTCGTGACGTCTCAAAGTAACTTAATCTTTATGCCACGAGCTGTTAGATTTGTATTAAAAACTACAAAGCCCTTCTCGCTAGAAGTCAACTGATATGGCAAATATGCTAATAATAATATTAATAACAATAATTTGTTATAATCATGACTACTATGATGACTTTTACACACATTCACATAGCCTATACAATATGACATATATAGCCTATATATTATTTTTTGTCGTAATTATATATATATATATATATATATATATTTGTCATATTGATATAAATGAATATTAGCCTATAGTGTATGGTCATGAATTGTTGCAGTTGTTTTTAAGTATAAGCCTAGTTATTCTCTGTAGAATATTTAAGTATAGCATTTCCTTTTGTCTGACTACTGCACGGTGCGCCCTCGCGCAAACATACACACACACACACACACACACACACACACACACACAGTGTACTGAAGACGTTACAGCCTCAGAATCTCTGCGCAGCAGACTGACCCGCAGCATGCTCTGCTGGGTGAGCGCAATGCAGCAACCGGCTCCTCTCTTGCTGTGTACTAGCAGCGATAGGGAGAAAGACAGACAGAGGTAGAGAGTAGCCTACGAGAGATTCGGGGGGGGACCCCCTCACCCCACCGCAATCCTCTTCTCTCCCTCATCCTTCTCCACCTCTCCGTGTTTCTCTCTCATTAAATTATTCCGGGCCGGGTCCGGCGGATGTTGTCAATGTTTCATCCAACCGACCAGTAGTCGGTCCGGAGTCCGAAAATGTGTGTGTGTGTGTGTGTGTGTG
>JACXGI010008597.1:0-10747 GCA_016801175.1 Esox masquinongy | reverse complement strand
GGGACAGAAGTTCAGCCCTGGCACTGTAGCCACACAAGCCCACATTACCCACTGACACACGCATTCGCTACTTACATTTGTGTACAGACGGTAGTGATACTAATAGAATAGGCCTATATAAGCAGTACAGTATATCACAGTAATTTAAAGCTTTACTCCATAAGTGACTGGCAGACGATGCTTATTACTTTTTAAAGAGCACATGTTTATAACAAATGTACACATACAGTACAATATATTAAAAAACAGTGGCTGTGCATCTGAGTCTGTTATACTGCTGTTGTGTGCTGTCTGTCTATACATTTTGTCTGCTGTCACTGTCTTGATTGTCATTTTCTACAGTATGTTGGTCTTTGTTGTCACTGTCCGCAGTGCCGGCTCTAGACCTTTGGGGGCCCTAAGAAAAATTTAATTTGGGGCTCCCCCTCTCCTATTGGTCGAGGGCTCCCTAGCAGTCAGAGCCCTCCTAGCGGTCGGGGCCGACCGTTTATGTCTGGAGCCGGCTCTGATTGCCTGTCTGTCTGATTCTCCTTGTTATAATGCACAGTTAAGTTTAAATGTATCTGCATGTAGATATCATTAGGATTACTGTCCCACGTGTTCCCCACAAATCTAGAGTTAATTACAAACCCAAAGTACATTTGTGTGTCACTGTTTCCTTCCTGCCTCTACCACACACCGTCCTGTCTCTGCTAGGGCTACATTAGCGTCCTCCCTCACAGCACTGGTACCAGAAGACCAGGGGACTCTGGCTCTACTGATCCCAGCAGCATCCTAGTTAATTCAAAATATTTGAACACATGCATGACATGTTCCTTTTGACTCATAACACTGTTAACTAATTTAGCAATGAGTGGCTGGCTGTCAATGTTTATTATCACATGCCTAGAGTTTAGGGTGTAAATGTCGCAGCACAAAATGCTTTCTCACAGACTGCTCTCAACACTAATATACACATGAATACAAACAAGCAATAATAACAGTGCGATAGGCAATAGGAATATATACATAGACAATTGGAATGTGTAGAATAATATAGAATATAAATACTACAAAAATATGCAAAAGCTATAGATATTAGCAGCAGTAATAGTTGTGTGTGTGTGTGTGTTCCAGCAGTCTTTGAAATGTTTAAATCCTTGTGATACAGTTATTTGTGAATCAAAATAAAGTATGTTAAAATGTTTGCGTGTGCTAGTGTGAGCTGTGAGTGCATGCCCGTGTGTGGTGTAAGGATGTGTGTGTGTGTGTGTGTGACAGGTACCTCATATCTTAAGGGTTAATTAAGGGTTAATTAGAGCCACAGTGTTAAGAAACTGGCAGCATGTGTGTGTCGATGTGTCTCTGTCTCAATGTTGTCTTCCTACTACCACTGCACCTGACTCTGCTGCAGAAGCTGGGCTGTCTGCACTGGGCCCGGCAACTTTCTAGTTGTGAATAAATTAACACACGATTCAGACAAAGGAGAACATAAGCAGGGCCGGTGCCAGGATGACATGACAGAGGGGGCATTTTGTATAAATGAGGGGGCGGGTCTAATCACTGCCCCCCCCCGCCCAAAATGTCTGGTGATATTTCAGTCATGCAATTCAGTGACACGCCAGCTAACAGTACCACACACAGACCTTTCGAGAGGCATGTGCCGAAACTGAAAAAATGGGCAGAGTTGCCGGCTCACGCGGACAGACGATGTGTCGGAGTGCGTGACGCGCACAAAACAAAGTCTGACAATGCATGCCCATCGGAGTGTGTGACGCGCGTAAAGACGGACGACGCGTGCCCATCGGTGTGTGTAACATACATCACTGAGACGGACGGGCACATGCCAACTGGAAAGGGAACTATATCGCAGAGGGGCTTGTGCTCTGCACAGGTTGAGCCTCACCAGTGCACGTGCCCCGCTACGCTACTGTCCCCGCTACACTACTGTCCCTGGCTACGCTACTGTCCCCGCTACGCTACTGTCCCTGGCTACGCTACTGTCCCCGCTACGCTACTGTCCCTGGCTACACTACTGTCCCCGCTACACTACTGTCCCCGCTACGCTACTGTCCCTGGGTACACTACTGTCCCCGTTACGCTAGTGTCCCCGCTACGCTACTGTCCCAGCTACACCACTGTCCCCGCTACACTACTGTTAGCAGCGTCAGATTTAAGAGCCCTTTTTTTGCTCTCTCAAACTTTTTCAGTATCACTTTTCCTTTTTTTTATTGTCCATTATCTAGCTATTGTTTTCCGTTCTGACAATATTAGCCTAGCTCTACTGACTATCTCCTCGAGTTGCACTCTCTCTGGTGATGCGTTTTGACTGAAAGTCCCAATTTGCCAGAATTGCCAGATGACTAGTCCACCTCTGGGTAGGTGTGTGTGTGTGTGTGTGAATGTGTAGTATGTCTGTGTGCACACACCCATCTCTGTTCTGCAGCGGGTGTGCTTACAGCGTGAAGGCCTGATTCAAGGCATATAGCGTTACTAAGCAAAAGGAGGGACATGACAACAACACCCACACAGCACAACAGAAATAATTCAAAAGATCCGTTGGAGATGGAAGAGAAATATAGATATCCCCTCCTCTCTTCTGAATAACATTATGAGTATACAGCTATAAGGGAAATACTGGATACTGTGTCGATATTTCACTGACTCTCTTGGAATGAAATGGCAAGTGAATAACACTGAGTCATAACTAGAGATTTTCTAGATATTCTAATGTATGTAACTGTCATTGAAGGAATCTCTCACTCACTCACAGATGTTGGTCTTATCCACCGTCAACAGAATGTGATCAATTGTAAATGTCAGATGTTTTTAAGAAAAGTACGGTGCAAAATGTTCAGGGATGCAAACTTGGACAAAATAGAAAATATATAAGGTGCAGTAGATCAATGCATAAATGTGGCCATGTTTTTTTTGTTGCTCCATTGTGAAGTGGTTAACAGCCTGAATATATCTTAAGAATAATCTCATTTATCTAAGCCTATGTCTGTATTTTTGGTTTTGAACTTTCAGGCCTTGAGAACAACCTTAATAGCTTCCGTAGAGACACAGAGAAATTGAGGGAGAGGAGGCAAAAAGAGGGAGTGGGAGGGATATGGAAAGAGAGAGAGAGGAGGAGAGGAAAGAATGCCATTGAGCAAGGCAGCTAATGACGGTAGTGGAGAGAGAAGGAAAGATTACGAGATAGAGGTTGGTAGAGAAAAAGAAAGATTAATGAAGACATCACTGGGCGGTATTCAGTCAACAAACTATCCTCATTTGTAATTAACTACAAGCTTTAAAAAAACACACACACACACACAAACACACACACACACACAGTCCAGTATTAAGGTTAGGGAACACAGCATTTTTGCAGTACATAAAGAGACTTTCTTCAACACACATACAGACACACACACACGCACACAAATGAACACACAACAAATTGGGTCCTGGCCACTCTCGCTCTCACTTGTCAACTCTGGAATGAAGGTATGAGACCTAAGTCGACCTGACAATGTAGTGAGTGCCCACACACACACACACACACACACACACACACACACACACACACACACACACACACAGGGCTGGGATATCCTGTCCAACTCCCTTACCACATCTCAAAACGACTAATGCTTCTATCTACTTCATATGGTACCCCAAAAGGCTAATGTGTGTTGAACCCCTTAATATGACCCTTTTGTGGTGTTTTTTTTATTGAGAACCCTAGGGTTCAACCAGAATGAAACACAACTTGGATCCCTATAAAATAATGTATAAATGACAGCTGCTGCTAGCAAATAATATTTTCAGCTATAAATATAATTAATGATATAAAAACAAACAAAGATAGACAAGCGTTGTTCTTGGATGTGATTGTCATTATATGCTAACACGGCTTGTAAATAAGCACTTGTTGCTCGTGAGGCTCGTCTGGGCTTGACAAAGGAGCAGTAACACAAGTTTGCTTGATCTTCTGAAATGAGCTACTCTGCCAGAAATGAAGACAAAATGCTCTGCGTGCTGTGTCATTGTTATAAAGAAGACGGGAACATCGTGTACTTGTTGTCACCGGCAACCGAAACAGATCCTCTCCATCTGACAGTTGGGTTACTGCCAGACTGAGCTGAACAAATATAGTGTGTTAAAAGTCACGTAATAATTAACTGAGCTTTCGCATCTCTAAGAATAATCATGCATAATTCATTGTTGAATAATTAAGATACATTACATAGCTCTCAGTCAGCTCACTGCCTATCACATGCATTTAACAGAGGTCAGCGACAGCGCTCTAATGGCTCAACTACACTGAGTAAGAGTTTTAAGAGTTGGCTAGCTAACCTGGCTAATTAAAGTTGACTAGGCTTCCGGTCTAACCCGCGAGCGGCACGGCTAGCTAGCTAAAGTTTACATGCGGTGCTGACATGCATGTTAACAAAAACATTCAAGTAACTCTGTGGATGCTTTTATCCAGAGCGACTTGCAGTTTATTTTCACTTACATTAACTAGGTGGGACAACCACGCAGCCCAGTAAGTAGATTTCATTCACTGAAGCAGTTATCAACGGTGTGTTTTTTTATTCGATCACACCACTGCAAGGTGACCCACGGAAGCGCGGTGCCTCGTTATCAGCCTATGGCTTCCTTTCATAATGGCGGGTTCGAGTCCATCTTAGGCCAAAATATTCTGTAACAAACAAACAGTTCTACTCGTCCTTGATGCTCAAATCCAATTACGCACACGTGGTGGATGATAATGAAAATGCGTAAATGCTGTACATGTACGAATAAACAGCCAAATTAAGTCATTAGCAGTCTGTGTACCACCAGACCCGCGTGCAGGCAGGAGTGTATCTCTGCCCTCCATGTTGCCCAGCTCCCTTTTATGCGGAGATGTACTTGTTCTGAGCTACAGTTTCTCTTCTCGTAGTCCCAGTCTGCCAGTTGTAAAGTAGTCAACTTCACCGTAACCCCCCCCCCACCCATTAGTGCCTGTTGGTCTTCCCTGTAACGGAGCTCATGCACAGCTGGGGCCGTTTCCGCAGAGGAAGAGGCGAAGCCCGAGGGTTATCTCTTTCAAACTATCTTTTGGTTTAAATAGCAGGTCTGCCTCTCCGACCCCCACGCATCCTATTGTCAGGGCGAAGACACAGACCACAGGTATCCCATCATTAGGTCTACTTACGGATCTCCGCTGTGAGCCAGTCTGCCCTTTACAGGGAATGGGTGTGTTCACCCGGTACAGAAACGGTGCGGCCTGATATGTTTTCTGCACGTATACAATGTCCACACCAGTCAATAGTAAATTCTGCAAATGTTTTAGATGAGATTTGAATGGAATGGAACATTATGTACTATTCAAGGGTTCAGTTTCTGTCTGGTAGACGCTGATGCAGGGAGACAAATGGAGTTTGAGGGCAGTAATGTGCAGCTATTTAGTAGACAGTTTAGAGGTGTCGTGATGTTGTCACTACATTGTTATTAGCCTCTATGGAGCAGATGGCTGATTACTGAGGACCACGGAACGGGCAAAGAAGCCACTCAGGTGGCAGTTTTTTCTAGCATTATTGTCCTGCCTGGCAGGCATGACTGTTGGTTTCTGACATTGACAGTTGCAAATGTTTCAAAGTGTATTTCACAATATGGTGAGGTATAAATCAGAGAATGACGCTTTTATGGAGGTCAACCACAATGTACAGTATGTTCCTGTCGTCTTATCAATTACATTTATTACTTCTAATTTCTGTGTGCTGAGAATGCTATGAGTTATACTAATGTAAGCTAGCATTTAGCAGTCACTTCTAAATCTGAAATGGACGTCTTATGAATGTTTTGCAGTTAAACAAAACCAAATACATCAACATTGAACTTGAGTCAGGAAAATCTGGGCCAAACATTTTCAGCAGATAGTTAGTTATATTGTATTCTAGAAGATAGTTGTATTCTACTGTATTTTAATAGAAAATGGACATAACCAAAGTAGCCCAACTGGTCTCAGACTGGCCTTGTGCTAGTCTGGGGGTAAACGTAAGAGATGCTAAAGACAGAAGAAAAACAAAAGAAAAAAGTTTTTTGGGCTATTAGCCAGTTCCGTTTTTGGGGTCACCCCACCTCCCCCCGTACATATTGCAATAATGGATCGATCCACCCAAAAGAGATTTTTGCGTGTGTTCGTGAAAGGTAAAGAAGTAATATGAATAATGAAAAGGTTTAAGGGCTGGCTTGCCTATTCAGCTGACTGAATAGGCAGATGGTGTTGGAGGTCATTGGGAGACACCTGGGGGCCATGACGGGGACATTGCCCTGCAAACGGTGCCAATCTCAGGGTGTGCGTTAAATGGGTGTCCTGACACTCAGTGGGCACTAAAGACCACATGGCGTTTACGCAGTAAGAGTAGGGGGGTTAATCCCGGTGTTTTGGCTTAACCTCCACTCTGGCCCTCATTTCAGTATGGCCGACTAATCATGACCTGCTTCCTATTGGCTCATTTATCCCTTCCCCTCCCCTCTATGGGAGAAATATATTCTGAAGAATGTATATGTAATATCATATACAGTGGATATAAAAAGTCTACACACCCCTGTTAAAATGCCAGGTTCTTGTGATGTAAAAGAATGAGACAAAGATAAATCATGTCAGAACTTTTTCCACCTTTAATGTGACCTATAACGTGAACAAATGAATTGAAAAACAAACTGAAATCTTTGAGGGGGAAAAATATAAAATAAAAAACTCACAATAACCTGGTTGCATAAGTGTGCACACCCTTAAACTAATACTTTGTTGAAGCACCTTTTGATTTTATTACAGCACTCAGTCTTTTTGGGTAGGAGTCTATTAGCATGGCACATCTTGACGTGGCAATATTGCCCACAGAGCGCTTGCAAAAGCGCTCCAAATCTGTCAGATTGCGAGGACATCTCCTGTGCACAGCCCTCTTCAGATCACCCCACAGATGTTCAATTGGATTCAGGTCTGGGCTCTGGCTGGGTGATTGCAAAACGTTAATCTTCTTCTGGTGAAGCCATGCTTTTGTGGATTTGGATGTGTGCTGAACTCTTCATCTTCAGCTTTCTAACGGACGCCTGAAGGTTTTGTGCCAAAATTGCCTGGTATTTGGATCTGTTCATAATTCCCTCCACCCTGACTAAGGCCCTGGTTCCAGCTGAAGAAAAACAGCCCCAAAGCATGATGCTGCCACCACCATGCATCACTGTGGGTATGGTGTTCTTTGGGTGATTTGCAGTGTGGTTTTTGTGCCAAACATACCTTTTGGAATTATGGCCAAAAGGTTGAACCTTGGTTTCATCAGACCAAAACACATTTTCCCACGTGCTTTTGGGAGACTTGTTGTTTGTTTTTGCAAACTTCAGCCGGGCTTGTTTTTCTTTGTAAGAAAAGGCTTCCGTCTTGCCACCCTACCCCATAGCCCATTCAAATGAAGAATATGGGAGATTGTTGTCACATGTAGCACACAGCCAGTACTTGCCTGAAATTCCTGCAGTTCCTTTAATGTTGCTGTAGGCCTCTTGGAAGCCACCCTGACCAGTTTTCTTCTCGTCTTTTCATCAATTTTGGAGGGACGTCCAGTTCTTGGTAATGTCTCTGTTGTGCCATATTTTCTCCACTTGATGATGACTGTCTTCACTGTGTTCCATGGTATATCTAATGCTTTGTAAATTCTTTTGTACCCTTCTCCTGACTGATATATTTCAACAATGAGATCCCTCTGATGCTTTGGAAGCTCTCTGCGGACCATGGCTTTTGCTCTGATATGCAACTAAGAAAATGTCAGGAAAATCCAACTAGAACAGTTGAACTTTATTTGTGATTAATCAGAGTCACTTTAAACGATGGCAGGTGTGTAATGACTTCTATTTAACATGAGTTTGAATGTGATTGGTTAATTCTGAACACAGCCACATCCCCAGTTAAAAGAGGGTGTGCTCACTTATGCAACCAGGTTATTGTAAGGTTTTTATTTTTCATTTTTCCTCCTCGAAGATTTCCGTTTGTTTTTCAATTGAATTGTTCACATTATAGGTCACATTAAAAGTGGAAAAAGTTCTGACATGATTTATCTTTGTCTCATTCTTTTACATCACAAAAACCTGGCATTTTAACAGGGGTGTGTAGACTTTTTATATCCAAATTAACCAATCAAATTAACCAAAAATAATAATAAAAAAATAGCCCCTGATCTATTCATCTATAATTACGACCGCGCATCATGATAATGTTTGCGTATAGGCCACTAGCTTGTGCTTCGAAATTTTGTTCTCGCATAGATTCAGTTCTGAGCCCTGAATCTATTGCGATCCTAGCAACGCCTCTGCTTTACGCCTGTCTCTCACTCTCAGTTCACTTTCAGCTCTGCTCCGTTTTTTTCCAGTGCCATGTTAAACGTGATGCTCAGGAGATTTCTGTCTGATTTCAGCTGGTCTTGAAAGTAGCGCTCATTAACCAAAAGGCCTCAGCAGAATACTCTGGCCAACTGCTAACTACTGGGGTCTTTGCTGAGGGCTGGGGTTCTAACAAGAACTGTTTTCATCAGATCCAACCCTTTCGTACAAGCTGAAGGGTCTCTGTAAGGCAATGGGTTCTAAGTGGAACCATCATTTTCCTAAGAGCCTTTCTTGGAAGGAAAGGTTTGAGACATCAGTTGATTCCTTGGAAGAGAGTACACAATTTTAATTTTCTTAACATTATAAATAGCTACAGTGTTTAAGACAAATTGTCAGAATTTTTAACAATTAATTAATCAGATATGTTTGAAATTTAAAATAGGTGTACTATTTTAAACTCCATCTGTATAGGAATATCTGGTTTTCCTTTAATGATGTTACATCAGCGCTAACATACAGTACGTTTATTTGTCATTACAGTCTTTCAAATCAATATTTTTGGTGACTTTACTGTCCAGAATGGACTTTGCGTGAACCAGCTGTGAATTTATGGTACAAAGTGAAAATCCCAGTTTTACCTAGTATTGTGTCTATTAATGAGACATTTATAGTGTTGATATAAATTATTCCACACTCAGTGTTCTTAACCAGAGTGTAGTTTGAGTCTGTCATTTCGATTCTGTATTGCGCAAATCACCCCAAACCAATTCTTCTTAATCAGATTTGCCAGCAAATATATGGTGTTGCCGTATAATTCGAGACATCAATCGGCTAATCAAGTTTAACCTTCCAGCATTTGATTGAGAACCAGCTCTACTGGTTCCCATCAAAAGAAAAAGCACTTTGAAAACTTCAATAATTTCATTAAAGAGTACATTCTGGGATTTTAACTTTTTCCCATTAGAAGTAGCTAAATGTGATCTAATTAAAGTCTCCTGCTGCTGGTGTGTGTTTGTGGTGTGTGTGTTCATGTTGTGTGTATATGTGTGTTGGTGTGTGTGTGTGTTTGTGGTGTGTGTGTTCATGTTGTGTGTGTGTTGGTGTGTGTGTGTGTGTGTGTTTGTGGTGTATGTGTTCATGTTGTGTTTGGTGTGTGTGTGTTCATGTTGTGTGTATGTGTGTTTGTGGTGTGTCTATTAATGTTGTGTTCGTGTTTGTGTGGTGTGTGTGTTCTTGTTGTGTGTGTGTTGGTGTGGTGTGTGTGTGTGTGTGTTTGTGGTGTGTGTGTTCATGTTGTGTGTATGTGTGGTGTGTGTTTGTGTGGTGTGTGTGGTATTTGTGAGTCTCCTGGCAAGACTTTCTGTGGTATAGAGATACCTCCTGTGCACTAACAACTCCTCCATCTTATGACCTCTCTGACCACAAACACATACACACACCACATACGCACACCCACCCACCGACAAACACACAGACACACACAGACACACAAAGACACACACAGACAGACACTGAGGTGATGGATGGTGTTATTAGCAGAAGCTCTTCAGGGCCGTGGAGGTGCTTACCAGAACAAACACATCTGACTCTCTGTGCTTCATCATCAGGAATTACAATACAATACGCATACACACACACACACACACACCTCGCTGTCGCGCCAGCACCAGCCTGCTAACATACATACATGCTAACTAGCCCAGCGTCTAAACCTAATCCAAATCCCTAACCCTAATTCTAACCGCAATTCTAACGTTAACCAAAAACATGGCAATACAGGTTGAATGTTTTTTACTCATTTTAGTTTATTTCGGTCCCTATAAAGATAGGAATATTGAGTACACACACGCAAGCGCATATTTCCCACCATCTTTCCGTCTCTCTCTTATATATATCGTTTCGTCTTCTCTTCTATTCTTAGAATTTAAAGTTTTGCCTGGAGAACCCACTTCATCATCATATATAACGAACAGATCATTGGGTGCAGAGGCAAACAAACCCAGACACACACACACACACACACACACACACTCTGGGTGAGGTGACTAGCCAACATGATATAGAAAATAAACTACAGCAGCAGTGTATGTGATGAGTATCAAAGTGTATGTGTGTGTGTGTGTGTGTGTGTGTGCGTGTGCGTGGGCATGTTTTACTTACCTTCTGCTCAATTTTTGTCCCCAGAAGGTAAGTTAAACAGGCCCCCCCCCACACACACACACAGTTTGATACTCATCACATACACTGCTGCTGTAGTTTATTATCTACATCTTGTTGTCTAGTCTCCTTATCCAGTTAGAACAACAACAGGCTGAATGGTTGATCAGGCAAAAGGAAGTCTGAACATAATTCTTCATAGTGTCCCCTCCTCCTTATCCCACCCCCCTTTCTCCTCACCCATTCCCTCCCCCTCCCTCCC
>JACXGI010008596.1:0-33182 GCA_016801175.1 Esox masquinongy | reverse complement strand
AGATATCACACACACACACACACACACACACACACACACACACACACACACACACACACACACACACACACACACACACACACACACACACACACACACACACACACAGCGTTGGGTTGATGTTCTTTGATGATTCACCCGTTTATGAGCTTCTCAATTATTCAGAGAGTGGGAATAATGAACGAGGCATCTGGAGAAGAACGAGGGAATCAAATCTGGAATGAAAGAACGAGAGAAAGGATGGTGCAATCAGTCCTATTTGGGCTTCCAAGACGGGTCCTATTTCTACATGATCAAATGTATGCTTCATGAATGTGGATTGCTGGGGTATTTTTTACAGAATAAAAAGTAGCTTTCAAGCAAACGGTGAAAACAGAACATTCTAACACCACATTCCGCCCATAACACAGAAATTAAAAACAGTGTATAACCATCCACAGTCTTCTTTGGCCTGCATGGTGGAAACCCCGATGCACCTGATTCTGCGTTAAGCTCCTGTATAGAGCTGGCTCAGTCTGAACATTATCTACAGTAACCGCAGTGAGTAACGGCATTCAGGTTCCTCTCATGATAAATGACACTTTTTATATTGAAGAGAAGTGGGTGATGGGCAAATATAGGCTTAGACTGTGTGTGTGTGTGTGTGTGTGTGTGTGTCTGCATGTATGTCTGTGTGCGTTAAAGTGTTACATTGACCTTGTGCCAGGCCCTAAGCTCCTTAAACAGTTCAGTGTCTCCTCTGTATCAGTCTAAACTCCCTGAGGGTATCAGTCTAAACTCCCCTCGGTATCAGTCTAAACTCCCTGCTTTCTGGATGGCCCTACTAAAAGCATATGCTCCAAGCCGCCCAGCATTAGACTTGGTAGCAGGAGTAACGTGGAGCGGAGAACTAACCAGACACACATAAGGCTAGGCTGTCTTTGTCTGCCACGGACAGGGGTCTCATGCTCCCAAGAATGTTCATTTTGACTTCTGGGTCACGTTACCGTGCATTAGCAAGTAATTGCTGCTGATGGGGTCTGTAAACTGGACCCTGCGAGTGTGTGTGTGTGTGTGTGTGTGTACACCCGGAGTGATTTGTTTTTCCTGTGTGAGTCATAGAGCAGCGATACCTTCCAGTTCTTGCCACACCACACGAAAGACGGCTGTGCCCTGAGTCAGAGACATTCGAAAAGCACCGTCAGCCAGGCGCGATGGAGGAAACATTAGCCAGTGTTACGTTTCGTGCGGCAACCTCTCTGTCCTCTTAATTCTTTGGTTCAGGAGGAACAGCGACTACTTTATTTATATCTAAATACTGTCGATGGATGAAGTGGAGGGGATAGGCTAACCCCGGGCCAATCGGATCATTATCTCCCCAATCTAAACAAGCCTTACTTTCCCAGAACAGAGCACGCATTCTATGCACACTCGTACATGGTGGGGAAGGGGTTTGTTTGTGTGTGTGTGTGTGTGTGTATGTATGTGTATGTGTGTGTGTGTGTGTGTGTGTGTGTGTGTGTGTGTGTGTGTGTGTGTGTGTGTGCAAGCTTCCCAGTCTAATAGACTACAGTTGAAGAATGAATGCCGGAGACCCCGGCAGCACTGAAGTAGAGTGCAGGAAACACATTAATGTATTTATCCAAACATCTCTACTCTGTCGGAACCCCCAACTGCTGCCTTGCATGATCTTACTATAGTGGCTACGTCGCTATATTATAGATAATGAGAAACTGTATGATGTTTCTCCTGGTGCTATGCTTACTGAATCCCAAGCAAACAAAAAAGGCAGCTGAAGTATTTGTTTCAAATAATTTGTTCATTGACATGTTTTTCTATATGATTACTGTGTTAGAAAAAACCCCAGATGTGATACGTGTAAGTATTGCCACAATGATGAGCGTGGGAAAGGTGCAAAACAAAAAGTTAAAAAAATAAAATCAATGGCCACAAACAACAACAATAGTTAATTAAAAAATATTGAGGCAGCACATTGTTCTTTCAGTAAAAAAAAAAAAGTTTCTGTATCTTAACCCACTTTCTTGTCCAATTAAACATAAAACAGTCCTGAAAAAAACGATCTTACAAAAAATCTACATAAGGGTTAAGTCCAGTAATATTAGATGGTTAATGAGCGATGATAAAAGAGGCCTTTTAAAGTGCTCCTACAGACACACTGACTCACGACAATCCCAGGATAACAGATCCTACATTCAACAAGGCAACGCATCCCTACTGCACAGCCCATAGGCTGGGACCCAGAGGGCAGACATGGACTGTGCCTTCAGACAACCACAGGACAGAGTAAACCGAGTCTTGCACCAGCCTGAAAAAGAGCCCATTTCAAACCTTTATGAATCTTTATAAATCATAACTACTACAAGGCCGTTCATTCCTGTCCGCGGTTAAAGCGGTCGGCATTCTGTTGACCACATGCGGTCGAGATTTGCTGGTCAGAGCACTTTTGCCCGCTGATGAATAGCCAGGTAATAGTCAGCATAGGGTCAATAAATAAATGAAGAGGCTAGTCTGAGAGACACAGTGGAGATAGTGGACACTCCTTATAGAAGCCATGGCGTGGTCCTTCAGATACCTGTTATTACCTAGTCATAGGCTACAACACAGGCTGAACATTGCACAGTACACATTTGGTAACAAGTAATAGGAAAACCAGTAACAGGAAAACATCATGTGTGTGTGTGTGTGTGTGTGTGTGTGTGTGTGTGTGTGTGTGTGCGTACACTCACATGTGGACGTGTGGCGGTTGAAAGCGGCTCTGGTTGATGTTGTAGTGGGTGAAGGCCTGTGTGGGGTTGGAGCTGTATTCATCCACTGTGATGGTCACTTTGCCCTGAGAGGCCATTCCATGAGCCATGCTTCCACCGTTCGGACATCAGACACCATTCACCAGGATCCAAGACCAAACCGTTCAGCGCTCATCCTTCAGAACCGCCGCTCAGAACTGGGACCGCCTCGTGCGCAAACCTGGATCAGCCACACTGGACCACGACCACACAGCAATCTGGAGCGAAACAAGATGACAGGGAAAGAACATGGCTTAACCAGCATGTTAAATCACAAAAATGCACTTTCATAAACAGCGAGGCAATAATGGAAAATAAAGTATTAATCTGAATTCATCAATGTTAAATAGGAACACACACCAAGCTTCACAAGCACCACAATCAGAAATACGAAACAATAATTTCCCTGAACAGCAATTGCAGTGATGATGGACACTGACAGTAAAATGCTAAGTCTTCTAAATACTAAAGACACTGTGTAGGTGGGAGGCAGCATGACAAGCAGTTGCCCGTAAATCAGTGCATGGAAATACCATATACATAATTATTTTCTAAATAAAAGCATTTTAAAAAGTCAGTAACACCCTTACTTATGTTGACTGAGGATGTGAGTTGTTCAACAGATTAAGACATAAAATACAATTTCTGTAGTTCATTTCCATTTATTTTTTAGTCAATATGGCTACTCAAAATACTGTAATTCACTTCTTATAATCATTGCTTAAATATTTCGAAAAATGTCAAAGGTCTTCTCAGGCCATTAAGTCAACTAAAGATTAGAAATGAATAACAACAAACCAGAACATTAAATTAGAATTTAGGACCAACACAAACTCGAAGTGTATGACAAAAAAAAAACGAGACCAACCAAACATTGATCAATAAATGGAGGCATTAATTAACATTTTGCAGGTTTTCAAACATGAGGTAAAATTGCATTTTTATAGATTAAAATTGACACGTCTTTGCAATTGGAAACAATTATAAAAAAGTATGAAAAATACATCAAAACATGAAATGTGTAGACAACTACAATCAAATACTTCGATGCATATTGATGCCATAAACACAATAATGGCCTAATTAAAAAAAAATGTTTTAGTTCCCGTATATTATTAAAATCGAATTATTATTATGGGCAAAAGTCCGTTAACTTAAACATTTTAAATGTATATTCCCAAATATTGAAGATACTGAAATATGTATAGAAACGTTCGTGATGGTTTGCAAAAATAATAAAACTCGCGATTCAATAGTTATCTAGCCTAAATAAATAACAGCAGCCTGTAGAAAAACTGTTTGTTAACTAAATGTCAAAGGAAATAAATAAACCGACGGTACTGACCCAAGAGAACAAGCCTAAGTAACCAGTGTCGTGTGATTTTGAAGCTTGCTCACCCGGACTTCAGTTCTAGTGTGCCTCCCTCGACCCTGTGTCGTTCCCTCCTGTCTCAATCCCTGATTGATTGTAGTCAGTAGCCACTGTGGGCTTGACATCGCACCTGCAAGCGTTTTATACGAGACCTCATGTACTGTCACTCTTTTGCAAGGACAAGTAGTCTACAATGCCCCTCAATTTACAAGTCCATCATTCATGGAAAAATCGTAACAACGGTCGCGTAGTTCAGGAGAGAATTCACACGGATACACCTTATTGTCAGCAACCCCAGCTGATAAAATGTTACATTCAAACAACTCCCAATGCAACGTAGTAACGATGGCTATCTACCAATGACATTCGTGTTCCTCTCTAACTTCTCTCTTGAATCACTCCCTCTGTCTTTAACACACTTAGGGCCTAAAAAATAACTATATATGCATTATAATATGCAACATTTTCTGTGGACTTGAAATTTTAAGCCACCGTCTACAATAGGTCACACTAGCTTAGGCTACTGTGAACAGGCACTCACTCGATCGTGAACTTTGCCCAATGCTCATTGCAACACTTAAAGGTGAAACTGCAGACAGTGAGAACGATAGCTAGATATTCCAGACGTGTGTATCCTGCAATAGCCTGTAATGGCTTACCTTGGGTACATGGCTAGCTGCAACTAGCTGCTACAGTAGCTTAGCTTGCTAAAACCTGCCCATGCATTTTAAATGCACGCTTTGGTTTCGCATAATGCCTTCGCACTATATACAATCTATATTCCAATGTAAAACATAAACGCTTCTAACTTTACAAATGCCCATTCAAATAATAAATGCACTATTTTGGCAACAACCACACAGAGTCGGGGAAAGGGGAGAATGTAACAAATTGACCCTATAATACCACGCATTACTAGATCAGCGCGCAATTGACATAACATTGCTGTTTTCAATAAAGCACAAAAGGGTATATCATGAATATCTGAACTGTGCGTTCTGGCACCTCGTATAAAGCAGCAAAAGAGGTCAGTGTCAACGAACCTCTGCAATAACCTCTTGCTCTCCCTCGTAAATGACAAGGCACCTCTAACCTACGGCTTTGTGTCATGTTTTTTTCTTTCCATGCCTGCGATTTTCAAAGCGAGGAGTGAATATAGCTACCTTCGTTCTGGCCGATATGTGTCCCGGGGTCGCCCTCTACGCTGTCAGAAGGCGCATATCCATGCGGGAGAATGCAGATTTTGGCGGCCGGCGGGGTTGCAGTCTGGGCGGGCAGGGCAGAACCTTCGACCCTGGGGGACCTCGGCTGGCTCTTGTGGAAACGAGACAGAGGCGGAGAGAGTGGAGCAAGAGAGAGAGGGAGAGAGAGCAGCCTCGCTCTGACAGAGGGGGAGCCGGAGTGCGCGGTGTAGTGAGATGGGACTGCCACTGGGGTCAGAGAGCAGAGAGAGCACAGCCCCGTGCGCGGCCTCGAGCACGGGCACAGACAGACATGGCGCGCGCGCGCACTCCCGTCAACACCGCTGTTCTGGTCCTTCGCTCACAGTGTTTCATTCACCCAGCATCATGATTTACGCGTGAAAAGTTCTTTTATTTCCCTCTGTCTTTCCGTGTCTTCTCTCGAAGGATGGATATTGTAGTCTTTCGTCTGTACATGGATAATTTCTTTAGGCCTACTGCCATTCACAACATTCGCTGGGCACCACTACCTTTAATATGAGATAAGTCTCCAAATAGGACGTCGTTCTACTAACATGCAGCCTAATATGCAGCAGCCTTCAGCCTTCTGCGTAGTCATTCTACAGTTAGGCGATTTCTTCAATAGGTAATCTAGTAGGAATCAGCAGTTTGAAAAGAAATGACAATGCCTTTCCCTGCCCCTGACGGATGGGCCGGAGAAATGAAACCACTCTGAAATTCATAAAGGTATGGATGCAAGGACTGAAGGACTGAGTAAAACAAACTGATGTGTTGGGTTTTGCTTGGGGACAATAGTTTTACTAAGCTAATAAAGGCTTGTTAAGTCATATTCTATATAATTTCTAGTTGCCAAAAAAAAAGAAAAAGAAAAAAAACGTTTGTGCCAGGAACCATCTGTCCCCACAGAGATAGATAGAGGTCTACAGCAGTGATAAGGTCATTGTATCATGAGCAGTACCACTGAGGGCTTCTTCTTCCAAACTACATTGTAGGCCAATCACACCCACACATTCTGGTCCCAAAGGGGTGTGCCCACACTGGGGAAAAGCAATCATTGGCTTTGTATCATTGGCTTCATACTCTGATTGGTTAGAGACTTAGCACTGGCGTAACAATCGGGGGTGTAGGAGGTGCGGTTGCACCAGGGCCCGCGGTGGGTGGGGGGAGGGGGGGGGGTGGGGCCGTGCCTGGCCTCTATCAGCAAATTATGTTGTATTTTTATTCTCTATCGTGTGTTTCTATGCTGTTATCACAGTCAAACGTCAGCTGGTAAGTCAATGTACGGCAGGATCGGCTTTACATGCGTATATACCGCTTCTTAGTTTTTCGTCCCCGGGGGGGTTGGTGGTGAGGCTGTTAGAACAGCTTGCACCCCGGCCCGGCGACACCACGCTACGCCAGTGATTCTTAGACTGAAATATCTATGTAGTGCATGATAGTGAAGCAGCAGATTTCTGTTCACATCATCAGGCATGAGAGCATCTACTATTTTAATGTAGTCGAAGCTGTGTTTCAAGTTTGTTTAATAAAATCTTCTGGAATGATAAAGACTGATTCCAGGTGAGAGGAGTTATTCTGGTTGAACATTCCTATGCAGTTAGCTGAGTGCCTATGACATTAAATTGTATTGGAATGTAAACATGCAGAAAATAAACACAGCTCATGTTTTTTAGCAAGTAGTGAGGATAGCATTTTAGAGTCAGGTACTCAAGATCATGTCCGCAGTACCTCACAACATTTGGACTTCGTACACCAGAAAAATTCATTGGTTCTTGCCTGTGGTAAGAACCCTTTCAACACATACCCAGTCTCATTGGTTCTTACCAGAGGCACCCATTTGGTTGTGGCAGTAGATAGGGAAACCGTTCAGTTAGAGAGCCTCATTAAGTGTTTTACATGAGTTATGTTCCAGTAAAAATAAATTCACAACGTTCCCTAAAATTCTTCTGTGTTTGAAACCTTACCAAAAACACTGCTCTCCAACAATGTTAAGTGAACAACCCAAAGAAGCAACTGTTTAATGTATGTCAAAGCTAAACACGGTTTCCATGTTGTTTCAGCGTGCACTCCTGTGTCTGTTTCACGCCTGTGCGAGCTACATTTCTACGGAAGAGACACAGACCCAGTCTTAACCTTCAAGCATTTCCTCAAGTGTAGTCTGGACCTAAGGTATGAAGTTGAACAACAAGGCCTTGGAGTGGTCAACCACCCACGCAATCTCTACCTGGCCGGGTGTCAGTGAAAAAGTGAACCTTGACATGCGGGGGGCAGATAGCCTGGCTGTAAGAGCTGATACGGTTAAAATTGCTTGTTGCACCGAACCTTAATTTCCCCTGTAAGTGGCTTTTCATAAGGGCATAAGTGAAATGTCTAAGAAGCCTCGGTATGATTCATTTGTACCTTGAGGTTTTGAGTTAGTTAGTGGTCTGTTGATTTCCCATTGGTGACTGGCTCCCTGTCTCCAGTAAACATGATTATGCTTAATGGTAAAGTTTCCACAGTTCTTTTATGGCAGCTCTTTCTCTCTCTCTCTCTAGCTCCTTTTATCCCTATCTCTCTCTTCAAGTTTGGAGTATCTATACATTTCGATGGACTTCTACTGCATCTGCTTGGCAAGCCTCCAGACAATTGTGAAATAAATGTCTTTCTCGGATTAGAAAAGCAAAAATTGAGATTTGTGGTGATTTTAATAATGTTTTTGTCTCAGATGGCTACCTACATTATTTCATAAAAAAATATTTAAGAATTCCTCTTGTTCAACTAAAGGGAGTTACTTTGAAACAGATGATGCACAAGGATGTATTCCACGTCACAAAATCTTTTTAATTGTGATGCCAATTACTTTAGGCCTTTGTCGCAGGTAGTGCTTTAATAACAACTGATGTAAAACAATACACAGTGGCTGATTCACCTGACCTCTTCATATTATAGCTCTCTCTGCCCCACTTATTGCAGAGCTTCTGACCTAGATTTTTAGTTCTGGTATTATCCCTAAGATCTGCAAACCGGCACGTCTTCCCCCCTAAGGCTGAGACCCTTCTGACTTAGATAACTATCGTCCAATTTCAAAGTTATCTTGCTTAGCCAAGGTATTAGAACCCCTGGCCTCTCAACTAAGAACCTTTTTAGTAAGAACTAAGATAAACAGAAATACGCTGCGACTCAAACTCAAATGGCGCAGATCCATTCGGCCCATCAGTAAGAACGTGTTTGTGGCTAAAAAGTCATTGTATCATGTGCACCAGTGGATTGAAATCTGAACATTGCACTGCTTCAGCTGCAATGCTCTTTTTAATCATTGTGCTGCCTTATTATTGATCTTTCCCTTTTCCTCCCCAGTTTTTCTACGTTTTTTCTGCTCCAGTTTCGTGAAATACAATTTACTATTAAGGCACTGCTTCATCGCAGCAACTCCCAGCAGACTCAGGACTGTGGATGTTGAGATATGTGTCCTCTAAAGCACATCTGTTTCCATACAGATTCTCATCACGCAGCTCCAATGAAGAAACACCCAGTGGTTTTGGGAGAGTTGAAGATCAAGACATGCTGATGCATACCGTAACATGTCTTTCTGCTTCTTAACACACTGCTCACTCAACCAGGAAGCAATCATCTAAAGCTCCTGGTCAGAAGTGAAGAGCATTCTCTGGCCAACAATCAAGATTGAGCTGACATGAGCCTGACTTGTCACAAGGTGTCACTAGGCTACAAGTAGTTGTTCAAATTTGTGAGTGACTTTCACTCCGTGAGAACTGATTTAATCAAAAGTATGTATTCCCAAATTTGTCTTCTTTGAAAACTGGCTGTTGAAGCCCAACAAACACATTGTAACATTCAGTGGATTCTTAGGTACACAGAGGTGTTGGAATTATTATTCTGAGATGCACACAAGCTTTAGAGTAGCTGTTTGAAGTCAGACATGTCCATTCGTTTTTAAATAAAGTGGTTCATTTACAGATAAAGACATAGAAATAGGAAAAAGATGAATTATGGGTTAAGATATTATTTATTTTTAATCAGCTGGAAAAACTGTCTAAGTAATACTAGAACACTAAAAGGGAAATGAGGTCTAAAATGCAAAACATTAATCTCTTTCAAGTTTTGAAAAGGTCCAAAACAAAACAATATACAGCAACTGGCAGGATTTAAACTCGCTTGCAGTTTGCAGCCTAACCATGTTCCCCAACCACAACATTCTAGCTAACAGGCAGATTTTTTAACACTCATTGCGTTAATGCTATTAGTTGCCTGGTTTTATGTCTTAAATATAGGTTGTCCTCACCTGGAATCATATAAAATAGTTGTGGATCACAAGTGATCTTTTTTGTCTTCTATATCACAGGTGAAATGTTCAATAACCATCATTACATCTTGGATCAGGTCGACTGGAACACAACGTAACTATTGTTAGTAATTTCATCAGTCCTTTTATGTTTACAAATCTCTGCCCATAAGCTTTCAACGCACAGCACATCAATTCACTCTTGAAGTATAAAAATGGGTGTCACCAAACCCGCTCAGCCTTTACTTTAAACTCCGCTCACATTTCAAACTCCATTACAGCTTGAGTCCCCAGTGCCACCGGGACAGTATTAAATACATGATGTTTTGATTATTTCAATAATGTTTTGTGAAATTCTGTGTATCTGTCAGGAAAGGAGGCGAGGGGATGGATACAATATTATGCAAGCCACATGGTTTGCTGAAGGACTTGAGACGTACATTGTGTAACGCAAGCAGTAGCATGACGAAACTAAGGACTTGGCTTGGAAACCATAAACGACTAGGCGATAAGAAACACTCTAAGACACTAGATCAGAACACTAAGGCAATACTCAACAATGAGGCAGTGTTCATGGAAATGAGGAAAACAAGACGAGTCCAGGAGTTTGATGATGGTGGGGGGATTTGCAAGGGTTAAACTGGGACTTGGGTGGCCTTACTTTTGAGTAGCCGGGCAAATGTCAATGACCCAGGGCCCAGCACTATACTCTTTGGGGCCGAATGAGTCTCCATGTCACGTCACGCTATAGTGGTGTTAGTTGGAGTGTTCTACTCCACGAGCGTCGGTCTACCTGTATGCCTGATGCATGTAGCGATCTTTCTGCAAGGCGACACAAGGACTTAACTACGAATTGGACATCATGAAAGTGGGAGAGGAAACGGACGTTCTGTAAAAACCAAAAGTCACTGTTATTAACGGTGCGTTTAAACAGTGAGCTGCTGCAGTATGTCCGCCTACCGAACGTCGGGCTTGGTGTTAATGACCTAGGCCAGCAGTTTGGTTTATTCATTCTCTGGAACAGATGAAGTCGGCTGCTTTTGTGGGAGGAAAATCAATGATGATTTTAACCCAAGTCTCCAGGCCAGAGGGATGCAAACTAGCTATTTATCCTCACTGGATTACACAGAGAATAATTGAACTCCCAGGTCAGACATAGTAAGGCGAAAGGATAATTGAATAAAAAAAGCTTCATAAGAGGATCAGAGAAAAACATAAAACTACGATTTTCAGAGTGCTGGTTCAGGAAATTGCTAGCTCCGGAAAAGGTTGTATGGAATTGGTTTGCTGTAGTATGGGAGGGATGACAAGAACAAGGTTGGATTTCTTAAAATGGTCTAACAACTATCCTCATTGCCTATTGAATTCCTTATTGCAGTCTGAAAGAAGTTAGCAACATGCCAGAAAGCCACAGTGAACCAGTGAACAAGGCAACAAGGCTGTCAGTAATCTTTCACCATTAGTTATAAAGCAGACCAGACCAACACCTGTCTCATATTTATATTAAATGATTTTTTCCCTGTTTACCACAAAGGAGGTAGAACAATTTTATTTTTCATTATACAATTCAACACCTTAAAATCACACGGAACAACAAATCAAACTCTTCACATCCTTAATACCACTGTACAGCTCTGATTTTGATGGAGATGGTAAAAGGAGACAGAGAGAGAGAGAGAGAGAGAGAGAGAGCGTAAAAATAACGTACAGTAATGCCACTTCTTCTCATTCGAGAGACCGGGACACATTTACATTTCCTCCGGTTGCGTGGAAGCAGGCAGAGTTGGCGTTTTCTAATTTTACTGACATGCTTCAATTTCCCCGGCCCATCACCGACCTGCCCTCCTGCCACAACAGCCTCACGAGTCATTTCCATTTGACTTTTCTCTTATCTCTGCAAAAAGGCATTTCCATCTACTAGCCGGCGGGTGTTAATGTGAAAGCAGGGTTTAAATTTTATACGGAGAGGCCACATTTAAACATTTGACCAGCGTTTGTTCCCCCGTGCTGCATATAAAAAAAACCTGATGATAGATAGGGGTCCAAATGTCACAGCAGAAATGGCTTTTGCCATGAATGTTTTATTCAGACTCCCCCTCGCGCAGATCACATTTATACAATAGAAAATTTAAATGTTATGCAGAGCGTTAAAAAAAAACACTATATATTTTATGACCTTCTATAAAAGAGGGTAAAATGACTTTCCATCCAAATAGGGCAGGAATGAAACACATATTTAATGAGTGGGAAATAGGACTGGGCTCTGTAAGAGAGGGAGGGAGCTCTCTCAGAAGGCGTTGGGTGATATTCACTTAACCTGGTGGCCAAGGCAGGCCAGCTGTCTGACTGTCTCCAACCAGCTCTCAGATTTATGAATGTCTGAGGCTCTGCCTGACTGTCCTCCCTGCAGTGGGGATAAATAAAATGGAAGGCTGCCTGTCTCTCGAATGGCCAATCCACTGAGAACTAGAGAGAGAGGGAGAGAAGGAGAGAGGATGGAGCTGGGTTCTACATAAATGTTAATGTCATTCAGATTTATGGGCATACCGTTAGAAGGGTGTTGTGTGGAGTTTCTTTTTGTGGCACACTGTTTATTTCATTGGAAGGCGGGCGGTGCTGATTCTTTTTCTTCTCATCTAATTAGAGATATTGATTTAAAGTTGTGACTGAAATAGCACATTTTTGTTTGTAATATATTGTACTGAACAATACTTCAGTATTATAATATAAATACACTCTAGTAAATGTGAGACACCATAGTGTTACAATTGAGATTCTACAGTATTACAATAGAGTGATACTGTCATTTTAGAATGGAGCGATACTTAGTATCTTAGTATAGTATCACAACGCAGACAGATAATGTAGCATCACAACACAGAGAGATATTGTACAATCATAACACAGAGATAACTCAGTATTATATTACACAGAGATAATGTAGTATTATAATAAAGACAGATAATGTAGTATTATAATATAGGGAGCAGTGTGATTTCTCTTCCCATTCTCCTGCAGGGTTCTGATATCCTGTATAATATGCAGGCTCACTCTCTAAGCCAAAGGCTACAGAAAGGTTCAGAGAAATGGGACTCTCTAAGGAGGCTCACTCTATCTCTTTCTCTTCTCTTCCCTCCTCTGTCTTTATCTGTTTCTCTCCCTCTTTCCAGAAGTCTAACCCTCTGTAATATTGACATGTAGAAACTGAACAATCAGATTTGCCCCTAGAGCTCCGTATTTATCTGTAGCTTTCCGGCCTGAAAATGGCAACCGGTCTGCAATCTGTCTGTCTGCCTGTCTGTCTGCCTGTCTACCTGCCTGTCTGTCTGGATTCACATTGATAATAATGTGAATGCCTACTGGTTACCTGATGAACTATGGCCATGGATAATGTTGTGAATACCTCCTGGCTACCTGGAGAATTATGACCATGTATAATGTTGTGAGTACCTACTCGTTACCTGAAAAGTTAAACACATGATTGTTCATGATGTTTTAATTAAACTTTATTGATGAGATGAATCTCTTTTTTCAAGAGAGACATGTTCCAACCAAGAGTGCATTTCAGATTATATTAAAACATTACAGTAATTCAGACTTTAGCAGTAATAACAAAGATAAACATACTATGTATATAGACAATTTCAGACATAAACATATACACATATCACAATTACAAGAACCACTGTCAGCAATAAAATTGCTGAAATGTAAATGTACTCAACCTCAGTCACATTTTGCATTTCCCTGTGACTCGACCAATCTTCTAAATTCCTCCAAATCAAGATCACTTTCAAAGTGGTCTGGAGTGAATTCCAAGACCAGGGGGCAAAGTAACTAAAACACCTTTTTCCATTTTCTATTCTCATTTTAGTTACCACAACGGGAGGTTGAGGCAAGGGGAGGTAGCTGGCATTTAATTTATGGCCTTATTATAAAAGAACAGAGATAAAATGGCAGCTTTCCCATAATGTCCTTGTAGATCATAATATACCAGTATTTAAGCCGACGCAAAGTCACGGAAGACCAGGCCAACAGCACAACTGAGCTCACAGCGATGTTTCAGACGGTTTGGGAGGGTGATAAACCTTAGGACCAAGCAATACACAGAATCAAGTGCTTTCGAGGTGCTGTTTGAGGCCTGCTTATAAATAATGTCACCGTGGTCCAATACGGACGTGAATGTATGTCGTAACAGTAGGTGAAATATACTTCCGCTGTGATTGGGCCACAGTAACTGCGAGACTCATATTGGTGTTGTTTTTGAATGCTTGTTGTAACCTGGAACCGATGACAAAAACCCCATTGCTCACCACAGCAGCTGAAACCCTCATAACTGATGGGTAGTACATCACCTCGTGAATTGTTCTGTACTCATGACAAGAAAAAACAGAATTTCGTTGTTGTTGCACGGTAATTTCCGAATGTTCTGAGACACGTAACCGGGTTTAATGCTTAGTGCTCAGGTATGACACCAAGGTGACCAAGGAAACACTTGTCCCTAACCCTAACCTTTACCCTAAGTCCTAACCCTTATACAGAACTTAAAGCGGCTTATGATTGAAGAACATTTCCATAATGAATTTGCAGTAAAAGTGGAATAATAGTGTTTCTCTAGATTCTCGCACAATCACTTTTTTTTTGGGTGCATGCAAAAGCGCATCCTAAAATGACAAATTTCTATTGGCCAAAAGGAGGCGAACTGGATTCCGTGGTCAAATCGACGATCTATCAGCCTCAGTAACACACGGTCACCACTCCTCAAACAAGCAATACCAGACGGGGGCATTTTAAATCCCTGGGTCACTTTCTTTTTGCTAAAATTCTGCACAATTCGCTCCGTTTCTGTTCAAATCAGTTAACAAGCAGTGAATGGTGTAGGCAATAATTGTGCGATTTAAATCACTTTTTAAAAATGTTTTAAAAATCAGAAAATATAGTTTTTACTCCTTTTTAAGGTGGTCGATCTATAGTTCAATGGAGCGGAGGGGAGAGTTGGTTTGAATGTGCTCTTGCTGTAATTCAGGAAACTTCCACAAGGTGGGAGCAAATTAGGGATTTCCCTTTTAACATTAACGCTTACCGTAACAATTTTACGTTTCAAAGTCAATTTGGGAACTTCAGAATTGGGACCTAAGCTTTACCCTGGCAAATCGTAGATACCCCTACATGGCAAAGCAAGGGGATCTACGATTTATGTTTCATTGCTTTCTGTCCCGCTGTGCCAATACAGCCTCCAAGTGTGAATGTGTGTGTATGTGTGTGTCTGTGTGTGTTTGTGTGTGTTGTGTACCATGCATAAGGACAGGGTGTGTTTTATCTGGCTTCCACTGCACCCGCTGTGAGAACTGATGGGGTTTTCTACTGACGGCGTGCCGAGTGGAGGGGACAAGTAATGTGTGTGTGTGTGTGTGTGTGGGTGTGTGTGGGTGTGTTGGTGAACAGGTGGACAGACATTTAGTGAGAGGGCGTGTGTGCGTGATAGACAATCCAGGAAGTGTGCAACTCCAACCTCTCTCCTCTATTACTGACTCCATTTCAATTCCCCCCTGAGTTTAGACTCACAGACGGTCTCCTCCTCTATCTGGGTTTCTGTCCTCTCTGCGGTGGTATAGCACAGTACAGCACAGTTATATCTGGTTCTGTCTGCAGGATTAGATTTACTTCCCCTCCTCTGTCTCCCTCCACACGCAATTCAATTCTGTCCCACAGACGCTAATATGACCATGTTGACATCAAGCCATCGCTAAACTGTTAACTAAAATAGCTGCACTCAATGCACTCTAAGCTCTGATCATCTCCCCGCATCTAAATAACAAATTGCACATACTGAAACTGCAGATGTTCACGTCTACTGTAAATCTGTGCATATTATCTGCTCACCACTCATCCCATTTTCTTATGTGGTCACCACCCCACTGTGAATGTCAAACTTGCATAGGTTTGTCTATCACAAGAGGTGCTATTAGCAGAAGTCAAATTTTAGAGTATGTACCGGGTGTGTAGTAAGTAAATACACTAAGTGATTTAAGTGACTGTGATTCAAAGGGCTTTATCGGCAGTGGAAACGCACTGTATGTTTACACTGCCAAAGCAAGCGTAATAGATAATAGACAAAATATAGATAATAGATCTGAAATAAGGAATACACATTACACTTGCGAAGATTAGAATAGAAACTGTTAAAAATGTTTAATTATTGGTTACACAGCATCGTAACAAGGTCTCAATAGTAGTTAAAGTTAGTCTCTCCTTTCTCCCTCAGTATTTCTTTCTCCCGCTCTCTTTCCCAGCCTTTCTCTCACTCCTTTCTCTCTCCTTCCCCCTTTCTCGTTCTCTCTCTCATACTCCGTTCTCTCTCCTTTCCTCTTTCTCGTTCTCTCTCTCATACTCTCTTTCTCCTCCCCCCTGTCCCTCCCCTCTTTGTCTCCTTGCTGTGCTTTAATTCTAAAGATGCTAAATGGACATGTGATAATGCCGGACCCTGGCAGGACATGCCCTCTGTGGGTGAACGAGGCGGCCAAACAGTCCTGTGGACCTGGCTGGGCTGAGCAGACCGGAGCCTGGAGTAGACTGGCTCTGCCTGCCGCTTGGACGCTGTCTGCATGTTTTATCTGCTGTCACCAAGCTTTCACAGTCGCCCTACGCGTATCAATGATTTACCGTCCTATGGCAAACAGGTCTCAGGATGGATCTCAGCATGGATCGGGCTGAACCCACGGGATTCTGATCAGTGTGTAATGTGTGTGTTTAGGTGTGCGCCTGTCCGTCTGTCCATCTGTGAAATGATGTGTTTGCGTGTGCGTGTGTGTGTGTGTTTGTTTTGTGTGTGTGTGTGAGTCCATGTGTGGCATCCTGGTCAGGCTTGTACTGCACTTCCTGTGTAATCAGATGGGTAGCTGAAGGAGATTACACAAATGTATGCAAAGCCTTTAAATTATTTATACTGCGGAGAACAACAAAGGGCCTTTCACTACACTACGAAAAAGACAGAGGGGCATGAGAGAGAGAAGAGAGAGAAAGAGAGAAAAAAAGCGGGAGAGAGAAAAGGCGTGTGTGAGGCAAAGAGGGAGAGAGAGCCACAGAGAGAGACTTGCACCAACGGCAGCGACAGTAGTTCTCTTTCCCACTGAAGATCACACAGCATCACTGTCTTTGTGGGCGCCCCGTAATGCAACGCCGACGTCTCCCCAAAATCCCACTGATTTAAAGCCGCAATCAGCCGCAATCAGCTCATATTCTTCACGCCATCCTGATTACGCACAGACCAGTGATGAAACCATATCCAGTGAGGATCCGGCTGACCTTCCCTCACAATACAAACCAATCAATGAAAATACCAACCTATGTCTCTCTTACACGCACACATACACACACAGGCACACACACACACAGGCACAAACACAGGCACACACACACAGGCACACAGGCACACACACACACACATGCACGTGTCACCACTGTGAAACGGTTGGCAAATTAGTGATGTTGGGGGGGGGTCTCCTCCACGCTTGTATGTTCTGGCGAATACTTCCCAATCGAGTGGGCAGTGTGGTTAGAAGCAGAGTGGATGTGCATCGGAGGACACGTCTCTTTGACTCTGCTGGATCTAGTGTGGCGTTGCGGAGGTGAGACAGGGCTATTATTGCAAATTGGACATGGAGTTGTGAGGGGGAAACTCAGTAGTCTGCTGTTAACCCAGGTTCTATGTTTAGCCAGTTCAAGTGCTCTGATGCTTCCAATACACTACGGAGAGCAAGCACACAGTGCGGTGTGTTCAGCCTGGGCGCGTGTTTAGTGTATGTGCTATTAGCTGTGTTTGTTCGTGTGATCAGAAATGTGTGCGCGTGTGCGCTTGTGTTAACATGACAGAAATGTTTTATCTGGGAATAAAAGGCAGAGATGTATTTGAGCCCCCCTCCAGGTGGTGTATACCCCCAGGACGAGACGCCTGACCGGCTTTATACACTATTTATGGGGAGCAGAGGGAACGGCAAGGGAGAAAAATGAGCCATTATTTTCAACTGGTAACAGGACACATTTGTTTGGTGGCCTTGTTGTGTCTGTGTATGTGGATATGCGCGCAAGCCTCTCTATGCGTGTGCGTGTGCGTGTGTGTGTGTGTGTGTGTGTGTGCAGCAGTTGGCAGAGTGTGTCGGAGTGTGTAGGTCTTTGTGTGGGAAGATAGCTGTTTTCTTCATGCCTGTACAGACTTGCATAATACCATGTGTGTCGTGTAAATTTAAATGAACGTCAATCGTGATCTGTGTCATTTTGGAACCAATTTAAATATACTGCCTATATTTTATGTACAGGAATGTTAGGTCAAAATAGTCTATTGGACTGGAAAGTGATGAAAGACAGTGGAGAGCATTTTAGCAGGAAGAGCAATAGGTTGGATTCAAACCCTGGCCTGGAAAGGGGCATGTGCTCCGGGGCAATAGCTTAGACCACGGCACCACCTTAGGTCTTGGTTTCTGAATTCATTTGGTTATAAAATGAACACAACGCCTCTTTATTAATGATTACAAATCATTCTAAATGAATTGGGAATGAAGATGAGTGACTGTCAGGACCTGGCTGGGGGCCTCTAGGCATCACTATGCGCCTGCAGGTCACTGTCAGGGCCTGACCACAGAGGTGTCTCTTAACATCTTTGCGATGCTGTTTTTGATTGTCCCCAATTAAAGGCAGCTTCCCCGTGTTTCCTCTAATTGAGACCCTATTTTAGTTGCCTTTTTTTTGCCTGAATTTGTGGATCATTGTTTGCGTTGTTTGCGCTTCAGTTCATGGGTGGTGGCTCGCCTTGGTTTCTTTTGTTTTGGCACTTATTGAAAGAAGGAAGTAAAGGATGTTTCCCGAATCTCGCTCTGCTCCATGTGTCCTGCCTACCTACAACCATGACAGTGACACACGAACAGACGTACAGAAAGAGCTATAATTTCGAAACGGTTTACCCGGTAAGAGTAAAAATACCCACAAAAAAGCTCTGCACTCAGCAGCTGAACTTCATGTGGTCAGTGTATAGTTTGGAAAGTGCTGGAGTACAGAGACAATACAACAAGAGAACGTCACTTCTCAAATGTTAACTTAGAGGAACTCTGCCTGTGCCTCATCACATCACAGGCACACCTGCCGATCTCCTCAGACGTCCCTAAACAACCCCACACTGCTGGACTATGACCCAGGGCCCCCCCCCCAACATCCGTCCGTCCCTAAAGTGTCACCAGGTGCCTCCCTTCCCTCTTCCTCCCCGTTCCCCTCCCCTCTGACTCTCTCCTTCAGACGCCATTGTCCCAGTGAACAATGGAGTCGTCGTTACGCCAAGGTGGCGTATTGTGAAGGGTGCTCGCTGGGGTCTGCAGAGGTGACCCTGACAGTGTGTACATTCCCTTCCCAGACACCGCCCCACCTCTCTTCCACCACCCCCAGCGTCAGGTCATAGGGGATACAGGAGGTGGTCAGCAGCCCCCCGTCTCTTTCCCAGACCCACTTAAACAACAGCACAGCTGCGCAGAATGAGAGGGGGGGAGATCTACTACACCCCACGTTGACGATAGGCTGACTCATTCAAGACCAGATCACACCCTCTGCCCTTTTCTTTAACTTTCTCTCCTCTTGTCTTCATTCTTATCACCCTACGGCCTTTCTCTTTCTTCCCAGTCTTTCTCTCTCTCCCCTCTCTCTCTTTTTCTTTCCCCTTCTTTTTCTCCTCCTCTCTCTCTCTCCCTCTGACCTTCAGCCTTGCTCTCTCTTGCATGTGTCTTTCCATATTGACCCCTAGACTGACCCATGGGAAGTTTTCCTAAGCCGCAGTACAGGTGAAGGGCAGTGGAAGACTAAAATGTTACAATGTCCAGCCCAAAATAACCCAGTTTTAGCAGAATAGCTATTGCTCAAGAGCATCTGTTAACAACACCTGGGATAGAAGGGAGTTCAGTTGAAGTCTTGCGTGTTCTCTTGAACATAATGTCTCTATGTTCCTCACTGTTGTTCAGAGGTAAGAACATTCATTCAATTTCCCTTCTGTGTTTGGTGGTCCTACCATGAAAGGAGGTAGGTCACAATTCATGTGCTTTTCTTGGAATGTCTCCAAGCTAAAGTTGTCTCTATCAACATCTCCATCCGTAATGTCTGCATGTGTGTGTAGGTGTACGTGTGTGTGTGTGTGTGTGTGTGTGTGTGCATGCATGTGTGTTTGCTGGTGTATATAGATGGATGGCCTGTCTGCCTATCTCCACTCAATGCATGCCACAGTATCATCTTACAGAGAGTCTGTGTGTGTGTGTGTGTGTGTGTGTGTGTGTGTGTGTGTGTGTGTGTGTGAGAGAGAGCGAGAGGTGGCTGTTAGTTGGCCAACAGAGTGACCATTGTAAAGCTACACCACCGTTCAAAAGTTTGGAGTCACTTAGAAATGTCCTTGTTTTCGCAAGAAGAGCAAATTGTTTTGGCCGTTAAAATAACATCAGAAATTTTATTTTATCAGAAATTCAGAAATACAGTGTAGACATTTTTAATGCTGTAAATGACTATTGTAGCTGGAAACGGCTGATTTTTAATGAAATATCTACTCAGGCGTATAGGTGCCCATTATCACCAACCATCAGTCCTGTGTTCCAGTGGCATGTTTTGTTTCCTAATCCAAGTTCATCATTTTAAAAGGCTAATTGATCATTAGAAAACCCTTTTTGCAATTATGTTAGCATAGCTGAAAACTGTTGTGCTAATCAATGAAGCAATAAAACTGGCCTTCTTTAGACAAGCTGAGTATATAGAGAATCAGCAATTGTGGTTTCGATTAGGCTCAAAATGGCCAGAAACAAAGAAAATTCTTCTGAAACTTGTCAATCTAGTCTTGTTCTGAGAAATGAAGGCTATTCCATGTGAGATATTGCCAAGAAACTGAAGACCTCGGACAAAGCTGTGTACTACTCCCTTCACAGAACAGAGCAAACTGGCTCTAACCAGAATAGAAAGCAGAGTGTGAGGCCCCGGTGCACAAGTGAGCAAGAGGACAAACACATTATAGTGTCTAGTTTGAGAAACAGATGCCTCACAGGTCCTTGGCTGGCAGCTTCATGAAATAGTCCCACAAAACACCAGTTTCAATGTCAACAGTGAAGAGGCAACTCCAAGATGCTGGTCTTCTAGGCAGAGTTGCAAAGTAAAAGCCATATCTCAGACTTGCCAATTAAAAGAAAAGATTAAGATGGGCAAAAAAGCACAGAGACTGGACAGAGGAAGACTGGATAAAAGTGTTATAGACAGATGAATCTAAGTTTGACGTGCTGGGATCACAAAGAACATTCGTCAGCCGCGGACCAAATGAAAAGATGCTGGAAGAGTGCTTGACGCCGTCTGTCAAGCATGATGTAGGAAACGTGATGGTCTGGGGGTGCTTTGGTGGTGAAGTGGGAGATATTTACCGGAGAAAAGGGATCTTGAAGAAGGCTACCACTCCATTTTGCAACGTCATGCCATACCCTGTGGACGGTGCTTGATTGGAGCCAATTTCCTCCTACATTAGGACAATGACCCAATGCACAGCTACAAACTATGCAGAATGCTATTTAGGGAAGAAGCAGTCAGCTGGTATTCTGTCTACAATGGATTGGAGTGGCTAGCACAGTCAACGGATCTCAACCCTATTGAGCTGTTGTGGGAGCAGCTTGACCAAATGGTTCGTAAGAAGTGCCGTCAAGCCAATCCAACTTGTGAGAGGTGCTTCAGGAAGCATTGGGTTAAATCTCTTTAGATTACCTCAACAAACTGACAACTAGAATGCCATAGGTCTGCAAGGCTGTAATTGCTGCAAATGGAGGATTCATTGACGAAAGCAAAGTTTGAAGGACAATTATTATTTCAATTAAAAATAATTATTTTTAACCTTGTCAATGACTATATTTCCTATTCATTCATTTTTCCTATTTAAACTAATTTCATGTATGTTTACATGGAAAACAAGGACATTCCACTGTGACCCCAGTGGAACAGGCAGTTTTGAACTTTTGAACAGGCAGTCTTATTGTTATCAAGGGGGTTAAAGGGGCTAGGTTAGAAAGAAATGAAAAACATGGGATACTTACTGATGGCACAATCAAACAAATGTAATTTCCCTGTATGTACAGGGGTCACAGTACAAGACAACACTTGTACACATGCACCCTGTCCCCAAACAGACACACACACACACACAGGCACACGCACACAAACACACGGACACACATTTCTCAGTCCAGGTAATAGCAAACCTCTGAAAGAAACCCATGATTTCCCGCAATTTCCCACCAAAATTACCCTTTGAAGTCTTTTCACTACTTCCCTATTCTCTCCAATACATCAACGTTTCTTTTTTTTCTCTGGCATCACAAAGCCGTAGCTCAGGCATACAAAATCGGAGGGAAATTACCTGCTTTAATTCTACCAACAACCTGTAATTTGTGTGCAGCACGTCTGGTCAAGGCGAAGGGGTTAAGTGGATGCGGTGCCGGCCTTTTCAGGCGCTGCTCACGGAACAGTTAATAGTTTCTGACTGCTTACCTTGACAGAGAGAAGTGTCTCTTCATCTGGTTCTGAGTACCGCTAAACATTAACGTCTCTCCCAGTTGGATCCTCAGCACTGTTTCACCTGGTCCTAGAATCTTTACCCAGCTGGATCCTCAGCTCTGTTCCACCTGGTCCTAGAACCTTTACCCACCTGGATCCTCAGCTCTGTTCCACCTGGTCCTAGAACATTTACCCAGCTGGATCCTCAGTTCTGTTTCACCTGGTCCTAGAACCTTTACCCACCTGGATCCTCAGCTCTGTTTCACCTAGTCCTAGAACCTTTACCCACCTGGATCCTCAGCACTGTTCCACCAGGTCCTAAAACCTTTACCCACCTGGATCCTCAGCTCTGTTCCACCTGGACCTAGAAACTTTATCTACCTGGATCCTCAGCTCTGTTCCACCTGGTCCTAAAACCTTTACCCAGCTGGATCCACAGTTCTGCTCCACCTGGTCCTAGAACCTTTACCCAGCTGGATTCACATGCCTCAGATGCTGATTGTTATTGTATTGTATTACAATGTAACTGTGATGGCCCAGCTACGTGTGAACACTGTACTATTTAATTCAAATATGAGCCACCTTTACAAAGTGTTTGTGGCTGTTTGAAATATGGCTTGATAAATATCCACAAAATAATAATTATTACATGTGAAATTAATTTGTGTTAATACATCTTATTTTCCTCTGTTTACATTTGAGTCTACAGTCTAACAGAAGACTGTGGACGTAATAATATAGGAACACGATGGTGATGATGTGACAAGTATAGGAACACGATGGTGATGAATGACACGCTGTCAGGTGTGTGACCTCCCCCTTAGGGTCATGGGGTCATGGGGTCATGTGGGAGAGATCTGAGAAAGGGGTTAATTAACTCTTAACACTTATCAGGTCCCCCATGACATCATCAAATCAGTGATGTAATGCCAGTGGATTGTAAATAATGTCTCTAAATGTACTGGAATCTCATGAACACAGTTAACAGAAGTATTTTTAAGGTATGACGTACCTTTATACGCAAAGCAACGAGCCTTGTTGTCTTGTTGGCAAAGGGACGGAACATTTAATGAAACCTGACGGACAATTTGACCTGTCACAATTCAATTGGCAGCGGAGGACTGCAAGTTTACCGTCAATACTCCATGCATTCAATGTGGCTTAAGTTCAAGTGAACCTTCACAGTAAAATAATGGTGCCAAGGCTTCAGCAGTGCTTAGCTTGGAGTGCTCATGTCCATTCAATCTATTTCCAAGCGCCCCTCTAGTTTTACACCGCCCCCCTCACCCTCCGCACGTTGTCCTGGCACGATGACCTCACAACTGCATGAGTCACCCCATTAAACAGCCTCTTGGCTTCATTATGAGGACAAGCTAGCCCCCAGCTGGTTAGCATGTTCTCAATCAGCCAAGAAATTGGACAACACTAACCTCTTACACTGCGCCCCCTCCTCTTTTAAATATCTCCGTTCTCCCTGTATCTTTCCTTGCAATCTAAAAATAAGGGGAGACGGGGCCAGGAGAGTGTGGTGTGGGACGGCGATCTGACAGAGCGATAAGGCCCGTCGAGGGCCGACAACCCAACTGTCTCGTGCGCTCGTGGTGGCCACGGAGACACAGTATTGCTGACAGGCGCAGACAGACATTTGGAAACTCCGCCACGTTTTGTCGCGTGTGACAACGCACAGAGCAGAAGTCCGTAGGCCTGGTTGTGAGTGTGTTATAGATCACGTTGTGCATCATCTGCTCGTCGTAGTGAACTGCAACAAGTATACAGTGTGAGTGAGTGGTTGTCACCATAACGGGGAGAAGGCCTTTGACGGTGATTTAGCATGTGTCTGACCTGTGGGTGGGTTTAGGGTGTAGGCTGGCCCTACCAGGTGGGGAACACAGATATGTGTGTGTTGTAGAACATAAGGGCTGGATATCCGCTGTTGCCCTCAGACAATAGCTCCCCCCTGGGGCTGCAGTGGATCCCATCTTTAGTTGGCTTCTCATTAAGCAGATTATTCCTGTAATCCTTCTGCTAGCGCGCGGCATAAAGAAACACACATTATTAATTGCCCGCTTACAGCCGACTGTGTTTAGCACTGGTGACTGATTAAAGCAAGACGGACAGACTGGCCGACGGACAGACAGACTGGCCGACGGACAGACAGGCAGAGAAATGTGCGGACTAGATGGCTTGAATTTTGTGTGTGTTCGTGTATTTATGTGTCCGTGATGTCTGTGTGTGTGTGCTTGTGTGTGTGTGTGTTTGTGTGCTTCTTCCTCTGCTGCAGAGTCCAAACATACCTCTTAGACAACACGGTCCTGAAAAGATGTGTTCATTATAAGACGTCAAAGTACAGGTACACAGAGAAGATGGAAACAAAAGTCACCGTGCAAGGTCATAATTCAAAATCATTCAATAACTGCAGACAGTATAGAAATACACTCAATCAATTATTCTATAGATTTTTTCGTTGCCTCGCTTCAATTAATCCTCTGTTCCCATTCTCCTTATAATGGATCAAATATTAGAATATTTGTTTCTCTCTTCTCTACCTGTCTCTCTCTCCCGCTTTCACTATTTTTCTCTTTGTGCCTCTCTTTCTCTATCTATCTTTTTTGTCGTTCAGTCCATGTCTTTTCCACCCTTACTCTATCTGTCATTCTCCTGTCAGGTGGGTCCTAGGGTGATTGACAGCTCTTACAACACCAATCAGCTGCAGCTCAGCAAGGTCACTCATCAGAAGCGTGATCTGATTGGCTGCTGCGCTTCAACCTGTCGTCACCTGTCTCTTCTGATCAACTGTGTGTGTGTGTGTGTATGTGTGTGTGTGTGTGTGTGTGTGTGTGTGTGTGTGCTGGTGTGCATGTGTGTAAGTTGTGTGAGATGGAGATAGTCAAGGGGTGTAAGGGATGGATGGGTGTCTGGGTGTTTGGGGGGTGAGTTGATAAGGTTAAGTTGTGGAGGGAGAGCTGTGAGTGGGTGAGAGGTGGGTGGGTGTGTGGTCAGGTTGTTACTCGAGCTAATTAAATCCCAGCTGAAGCAATTAGACGTTCTCTGTGTGAGAGTGAGGTGCATGTGTGCCAGTGAGTGTGTGTGTGTGTGTGTGTGTGTGTGTGTGTGTGTGTGTGTGTGTGTGTGTGTGTTAGTGTGTGTGTGTGTGTGTGTTTGTGCATGCTCTCTAGGCAGCATTGTGCCCAAGTTCCTTGGCAATTACACATTTTCTCAAAGACGACGAAGCATATACATTTACAATTGTGTCATTTAGCACACTCTCTTATCCAGAGTGACTTACAAGAGCAATTAGGGTTAAGTGACTTGGTAAAGGGAATATTGACAGATTTTACACACTGCAGGTTTCTGGGATTCAAACCAGACACATTTTGTTTCCTGACCTCCTGTCTGGAATAGCTATTAGTATAGACTACCTGATTCACAGTCCAGACAGAAGGAGACTGATTGCTTGTCTGATGAATTATTTCACTGCTCTATCATTTGCAGTCTGAGATGGTCACTTTTGAAGTCGTTTAATGTGATCCAGACTCACTGTGTAGAACACTGTAAACTGTGTGGACATTTTTCTGGAACAAGAATTTTGTGCAGCCAGACAAACTGAATGCTGGTTTAGGAAGGCTAAATCCTGGTCAGATCATATAATCAAATTTGTCTGTGATCAACCCCCAGATCCCAATGGTGCTAATCACCCCAAGTTAGCACAGAGCGGAATATACTGCATTATTCTCTGTCCCATGTGGGTTTATTGACATATGCGACCCCTAATACAGGAGATGTGCATATGGCCTCTGACCTTTGTGGATAATTAAAGAGGTGCAACCTCAAGGCGACTGTAGTGGAAATCTTTCCCAGGTGATTAATAAGCAACTATGAGGTAAGAGGTCAAAATTGAACAGTAAGGAAAAAGAAAGTGAAGGTATGGAGAAACATCACGTTAGTCTTTTGGAAAAGCTGTATGTTTGTGCCGATACATGACAATCAGGGACAAGTTTCATTCCAAAAAATGTTTACGCGATATATATAGTTCCAGACAAAGGTTTGGACAAACTTACCCATTCACTTTAATGGGTAAGTGTGTCCACATTTTTGACTGGTACTGTATACGTACTGTATATATTTAATTTGCATGCTTTTTGGTATAGATAGATAAACACATCACACAACAATATTTTGTTCTAACAAACAACTGAAGTGTTCTAACAAACAACCTTCTAACAAATAATCTATGACAAAAAGGATGAAAGGAAGAGAAAATGCACCATTGAATGGAATGAGTCTGTTCTGAGCAGAATGAATCGACATTCCACGCTGTCCCAATCCACATGGTTACTGTTGCTAAGGCAGGCAAACTTTATCCGGCGAGCCTAACGACAGCGGCAAGACCGTGTCTGCTTGATTTGCCCCTGAAACTCTGGTGAATTTGGAGTCCTGCTGTGGAACATTGGGAAGATGAGAAAGCTGTGTGTCTCCTAGTGATAACAGCAGGAGACAATTTCTGCATCTCATTGGCTTGTGGGTCGGAGGCGGAGCTCGTCTGTTTCTCTACCTTTTGCTGATTGGTAGAAGAGCACCAGAAAAGCTGGATTCTGACACGTTGTGTCTCCAAATGTTCTCTCATACTATTCAATTATACTGTTGAACATGTCTCATGTTTTCTGATGACGGTCTAGCAGACCCCGAGTTTCCGTCCATTAGCAGCGATTTGCAACCTGTTAGGAATGCCAGGAACATCTAATTGGGGGTAGGGAGTATTACAGAGGTGGATTTGACCTCTACCACCACAGTGACATCTTCTGAATCTATGTTCTATTACCAGGATCAAGGCTCTATGTCCAAAATGGAATAATTACTTGGATTCAAGGTACGTTGTCACCACAGACTTTCAGTGCTGTCTGAAGACCCAAACAGGACCAGATAACTCCACTGCTATTTTACAAGTATCCATGAACTGACTTGTAAAACTATTGTGCATTGGCTGTTTACCATGGTCATATGATGTCACAGAATGGTTGTAGGCTCTGTATCAGAACCTGGTAGCCTCTCCTCACAGTTAGATACCTCCAGGCTTTAGAACAGTGTCTCCCCAGTCCCTTTCTGCAGTCTGTAGATCATAATCAAAGGCACTCTGTAAACTTGGTTCTGTGAGGATCTATAGAATTCCAGCCAATGTTTGAGTCCATGTTTGAGTCTCTGTTACATTAACAGAAAAGACTGGATACCTGCCACTTTATCCACACAGGGTCTGATGAGGAACGTTGTGTGTGAAGAGGATTACAGGAAACCTGCCCTCTCAATGGTTCAAAGACAAACAGACAGGCAGGAAGCGGGGGCTGGGGGGGTGGGGAGCTGGGGGGCTGGGGGGGCGAGGGGGGTGCATAGAGGGAGAAAATGGGAGAGGGTGAGAGGATAGGATGAAGAGAAAGAGAGGGAGAGAGTGCATGTGAGAGCGAATAAGAGGTATGCAATTAACATCGCCTAAAAGTGCTCTTTTCTATTTATCTTTTTTATTTATTAAATATTTCATTACATTCAATGGAGGTAAGGGTGCAATTTTTTTACTTTCTTATCCATCGGCCGAGAGTGGGTAGGAACATGTCTGCCACCAACACACTCCCAGTGTTATTTAAGATCCCGACAGGTGAACACGTGAAAGGTCTGAGCCCTATCAAACAACAGCATCTGTTTCCTTTTTCTTCGCCTACAAAAAATTTAAGAAAGCAGCTGTGAATAATAAACATTCCTTAAAAAAATTGCCCATACGAGCTGAGAATGGAGAGATGGAGAGAATGGGGGGAAGAATAAGAGTGCAAAAGATCGACCAGAGAGAAGGAGAGAAAAGAGGGAGAGAAGAGAGGGAGGAATCGACCAGAGAGAGGAAGAGAAGAGAGGGAGACAAGAGCAGGAGAGATCGACCAGAGAAAGGGAGAGGAGAGGGAGAGATTGACCAGAGAGAGGGAGAGAAGAGAGGGAGAGAAGAGAGGGAGAGAAGAGAGGGAGAGATCGACCAGAGAAAGGGAGAGAAGAGAGGGAGAGATTGACCAGAGAGAGGAAGAGAAGAGAGGGAGAGAAGAGAGGAAGAGAAGAGAGGGAGAGAAGAGAGGGAGGGATCGGTGACATGCTGCACCATGCCCACCTCAGCAGTGATCTGTAATTCTCCTGACATTTTTGCCAACACTTAATTGCCATTCATTCACTAATAGAGTGCATTGTGTCTATAATGGCATGAAATGTCAGGTCTGCTTTTTAACGGGAGGCATGCTACAATTGTATTGCCTTTTAAATGAAAAATAAACATCTCTGTCCATAGGAAATGCTTGGAGGCAGATGATCTGGTGACATGTGTGACATGCCATTGTCTTCACCATTCACAGGCCCAAGAGTTCAGAAGTAGGTTTATGGAGGTGTTTCAATGGTATTTTACTTGTTGTACTGTACAGTCCTGCATCCAAACACATTTTAATACCTCATACATTTATTTAAAGGTGAGTGGCAAGTGCAAATACACCTTGTTAAATGTCTCCAAGCAAAATGTGATGCTAAAGGTTTGTTGGTAACCAGGATACAAGAATAATGATAGAAAACAATAAAGTTAAAAGTCACTTGGAGACCTTGGTTTGAAATGTAACTATAGGAAGCCTGCTTTGTTCCTTGCCTCTGAATTATAATAGAAGACTGAAGTCCACACAGTTCAATTAGGTCATTTTGTATTTACTCAGTAAAAAAGAAAGCTTTTTAATTCTTGTATGCAACCTTGGCTGCAAGGATTTTCATGAAATACATCAAGGCAGTGCCTTCTCTCTTTGTGGGTGGTGGTTTGTGCCTAAATTCTTACGGTCACACAGAGCAAGCTTTCTCTAATGTCTATTGTTGTTGAGAAGACATAACAGAGAAACGTTCTATGACCAAATACAGAATAGCCAAAAAATCTAGCATGCATGCAGTCTTTAAAAACCTATTCATGGGCGATAGCCTAATGTTTCGTTCCTTACAGGCCATGTGCGGAAGTGTGAAATCTTGTTGTATTGATTTTGCACCATTGCCCCACAAATGAAGCAGGGTCATTTAAAGTCTTTGTCAGATAAACTCAACAGTCAAAAGATGATCGCAGACAAATAGAGAGAGGGACATAATATGGTATACGAGAGATCTATGCACAAACAAAGAAAGGACAATAAAGATGGAGAGAGCGAGAGAGAGAGAGAGGAAGGAAGATGGAGGGAATGCGAGGGAAAAAGAGAAGGAGAGCAAGAATGGCATCAGGCTCCCAGGTCCACCTTGGGGTTCTTGATTGTGTTGAAAATGAGAGTAGAGCCCTGCACCAGTGACACCCAGGGAAAGAAAGAAAGGAGAACCCAAAATCAATACAGTGCAATTAAACACAAAGGCTGGTTCTGCACAGCTGAAGGGAATTTGTTATTTATTAAATTCAGCCCCACCACTCCCTCCCTCCCTCCTCGCTGGCTGCGTCCAACACAGGGGTTCTTTGTCCCATCCTCTCTCCAGGTAATCCGACTTGTTCATTCAGACAGGACTCCTAAAGCGATTGTGCGGGAGGCCTAGGGAATTCAAGGAGCGCTCCCGTTTATCGACCCACCCTGGCAGGTCCCGTCACATTCCGACCAGTAGAGTGTCAGAGCAGAAGACAGGCTGAGGGAGAATACTGGGATCTGGTTGGGAGAGACGGGGAGAGACAGGGACACACAGGGACAGACAGGGAAAGATAGGGAAAGACAGGGTGAGACAGGGACAGACAGGGACAGACAGGGAGAGACAGGGAGAGACAGGGAGAGACAGGGACAGACAGGGAGAGACAGGGACAGACAGGGTGAGACAGGGACAGACAGAGAGAGACAGGGACTGACAGCGACAGACAGGGAGAGACAGGGAGAGACAGGGACAGACAGGGACAGACAGGGAGAGACAGGGACAGACAGGGAGAGACAGGGACAGACAGGGTGAGACAGGGACAGACAGAGAGAGACAGGGACTGACAGCGACAGACAGGGAGAGACAGGGACAGACAGGGTGAGACAGGGACTGACAGGGACTAACAGGGACAGACAGGGACACACAGGGAGAAAGACAGAGAAGAGACAAAGAGAGTGGCCTGAACCTCCTGGCAGGGCAATATTCTGGGAGATTCCTCAGAGAGAGGGACACACACATACACACACATACACCCACAACACACACACACACGCATACACACAGACATAGACACACACAGACACATGCATGCAAACACAGACGTTTTTAATTTAATCGCATTAGGCCTACAAGCTGAACATTGTATGTGATTCATTCTAAAAGTTTGGCTTCTTTGGAATCCAAGGTCAGAGTTCCTATGATATACATAGACACACACTCCTTTCGTTAGGGAAGAGCAGGGAGGAGATAATGTAGTGTTTTTCTGATTTTATTTGTACAATGATCAATAGCTCTGGGTCAAAGTAGTTTTTATGTTCATCAGGTTGTGTAACAATTCACTTCTGTAAGGTCTTTCTGCATGCTGCATGTATATTACAGAAAAAGGCAGGCATCTGAAACATTTTCTACATGAAACGCTGGAACTCACATTCGAGTGAATTCTTTTCGCAATTCATGTTGAACTCTGCTGTCAAATATGAAAACAGGTGCACAGTGCAACACTGAGTGCTTAAACCTATTGACTCATACCTACTGAACCCAGTGACCACAATCCAACCAGACTCCCTCACCTCTTGTGGTTTTCCCAGTCGATGGCGGACATGTCTGACACAGGCCAATCCATCAGAACGAACAGTTGTCTTAGGCTGAACTCCTGTATGGCCTCTGTCATCCGCCAATCAATGAAGAATCACAGTCGCTGATATATTGCATGTTCAATCAATGATATATCATACATTCATTTAATTATATTCTGTACATTTATTCCATTATACAATGTACATTCATGTGGACAAAATACATATGCTCATCATTGGTATGGAAAGAGGATCTCATGTTTTGTTGAAATGCAAATCAGAATGGATATCACCCTTTTGAAGAATTCACCAAGATGGAACTTCCAACTGCCTTCCTGATGACCCAGTTAGTCATGTGACAATGAAATTAAAATTTCAAAATGGAGATGGTAAAAATCACAAAAACCTATTTAACTTTTTTTAAATCTACTTTTCCTGTGGTCTATAGTTGCTGATTCTTTAGCTGTGCTTTAGTTCAATTGCACAGACTCTAGTTCATTCTGGACATTAATGATTAAAGTGTGAATGTAAAAAAGAAACCCTTGCAATGCCTTTCATTATGAATTAACCCACCCTCAGCTCCACATGACGATCAGAACTGAGAAAGACTTGACCCTCTAAAGCATCTTGTAACGAAACACATTAATGGTAGCTCAGACCAATAGACTACAAATGACAAGATATGTAGTAAGTAGTTTGAATAAATATCTTATAAACAGAACCGCTACCCCTCTGCCCATAGTGTGAGAGACACAGAGATGGGACATCCATCCAACTTGGTACTTCGTCCTTTCACGGTATCCAGGCGTACAGTAGCCTCCAGCGGAGTGTCTGGACTACACATCAATGCGCTGATTCATCTCACAGCTGCTAGAGATCTCTTCACTGGGAGAGGAGAGAAACAGTGGGAGGACCGGCGGAGAGATAAGACAGGGCCACGTGTTTATGAGGAAGTTATGAGGAAGTATGAGGAGCAGGGGATGTCCTCCTCTGATATGATGAGAGTAACCTTTTAGTTGTCATGTGCCTGATTGATGTGCACCACAGTCGGTCATGTGACTCCTCTGTCGTGTTCTTTTCTTTTGACATCAGTGTGCAATCAACAACCTTGACGGAACACACACGCACGTGTACACACACACACACACACACCCACACGCACACACGTGCAGGCAACATCAGACACACATACACACATGCAAGTGCACGGGAACACATGCACACACTCTCCCTTTATTCCCTGTTCCCTTCTCTCTGTTGAAAACCCAAAGGAAATCAGAGACCTTGTGTTGTTGTTTCAGTGGACCTTGTTTCTGTTCTCTTCAACCCCCTCCCTCCCTGACGCCCCCCCCCCCCACTGACGTCTTCCACCTCTCCCCCTCCGATGGCCTCCGTGGGGGAATTTGATCCAGGCCCGGGATGGCAGAGGGAGGTGACTAAATGAAATATTGATCCGCCGCTCCGTGGCCTTGCCTTCACCTTGTCCAGCACGGTGAGTTACTGACTCTTCCGTTCTGCTTGTAATGGGAATTATTACAGGGGGCCAGGGCCTGTAATTACCTGGCATGGTAGAGGGCCAGTAGAGGTGTTGTATATTTCTGTAAAGAAGTTATTTACCGCACCCAACCATCCCTCCATCACCCCCACCACCACTCCAAACCTCCCCACCACCACCCTTCTCTGTCTGCCACCCTCCTCCATTCCTCTACGACTGGCCGGCCTGTCATGGGCACACTGTCTTTCTTAACCTTGATTCACTTCTGTTAACTATCATTAATCATCCGGGGTGTCGGGGGAAGTTTATCAAACGCAGAGGGAAGTAAGAGAGGCCGGCGCTCCGTAGCAGGGTGGGAGTACTGAGGTCTGAGTTTCCGTGGGAGTTATCTGCACGCGTGTGTGTGCGCCCATGTGTGTACATACTAACAGGGATGAAACTGTAAGTGTAACATCTGAAGCACTGACCTGGCACTGTGGGGGAGTTTGATCTATCCCTCCGTCGCTCTGCGAAGAAGCAGCCGTTTGTTTGGGTGATAGCTCCACTGTCGCGTTGCCCTTGCCTCAGCCCGGCACGGCCCTGCCTGGTGACTCGTTGCCGGGGGTGACACGCAGCATCTGGACCCCAGTCAAGGTCAGCACTGATGGAGACACTGGGGATGATTCATCCTGGGATCTGGACATTTGGAACTACATGGGACTGGGTGGAGGGGCTTAGATGGGGGCGGGGTGGGAGTCAGGTAGGAGCGGGGGGAGTCAGATAGGGGTGCGGTG